>VZUI01020107.1:0-41729 GCA_013401135.1 Cettia cetti | reverse complement strand
CCCCTAATTGCAAAATTATAATAATTTGGGGGAGGGGGTTTACATTCTCTATTCCAAGGGAAATTCCAGCTTTCACTAGGACATGTGGTTACTAGTTTAGACAAGATCTTTCAAAATCCAAAGGGGAAAAAAAAAGGAAGACTGAAAAAAGCCTTCCCCAAACCCAAACTACAAGCCAATTTTTTTTTTTCATTCAAATCATAATAAAACACTGAAACAAAATGTTATCTTACCTTCCAAATTCCTACTAATAGTCCTGGACTCAGACCGAAGAGCTGGACAAGCTCATCAGCACCAACTGCTACACTACTTTCAGTCAGGTTAGCAAGATGGTATTCAGCAATCAAGGAAAATCGACGAGGTCTTTAAAAAGAACATACAGAATGTAGCAAAAAGGCTGTATCTCCTTACTCATGCAAAAGTTCAGCCTAATTTAATTTTTAACTCTAAAATCTGATCAGCAGCACATGATGAAAATGGTTTTGTAAGCATTTGGCATGCAAAGTCATAAACTACAGGATCTCAACCCCTAACAAGAAAAGAAACAAAAAACACTATATAATCTTCTAAAACACTCTTAAAAAAGAACTCATGTGCTTGTCTAATTTTTCAAAATTACTTTCAAAATTACAGAATTACTTTACAATTTGTTTTTGATACTCTATTGATACTAGATGGAATCACTGAACATTTATCACTGTGAAGCAAAATTCAAAGGAAAGGATCAAACTGTACATATAATAAATTAAAAGTTTGTGTTGCAGGAAGCTTTCTTTTTTTAGAATATATTTAATATATTTTACCTATAATTAAAGCCATTTAGCTCCAAAACAATCTTAAATATAAGTTCATGGATATAACTAATGACACACTAAAAAAAAAAGCAGAAAGTAGAGTTTGCATTACCTATTCAGGGCAAAGAAAGAAGTCTTTCTAAAATACTTTTCAGACTCAGGCTCTTATCCAAAATAGTTCCTAGATCTCCACATAGTATCACTGTAATATCACCTACAACTACACACTGAACACTGCCTGGGATGGGGCATCCACAACCTCCCAGGATAACCTGTCCAGTGTCACACCACTCTCACAATAAAAGGTTTCTTCCTAACCAACATCAACCCTTCCATCTTTAAGTCAATCAGGTCTGTCCCTGCACTACTGCCTTATAGTCTTAACAATGACATACTGAAATTGGTGAAACCACTGCCTTCATCTATAGTCACCATTTCTAAAACCTTGTAACTCTGTGAAATAAATACATCAACTGCCTGCAAGCTTTCTTTATTTTCTACATATGAATCATCATCTTGGTAAAACAACTACATTTACCACATAATTCAACCGCAAGACTTGTTCAGCTAAATTAATACAAAAGGCTTCTCTTGATTTCTTTCTTTTTAAAGTAAATACTTAGCTTCTGGTTGAGGAACCAGGTGTTTTGTAGGTGAACAATCCTCTCTTTTCAGAGCTCTAAGGCTAAGGACTTTGTGTAAGAAGCATGTAGCTGACACTGCACCTTCTATACACACAGGCCCAGATATGTGCAAAACTCTTTGACAGCAACCAAATACCTCAAATAGACACTTTTCATTTAAATATATTTTTAGAATATAATGACAAAAACCATTGTACACATTTAAATTAAAAAACAAGGGACATGCTGTGGACTGTGTGACTTTATATGCATGTACTGAAGATTGCACACATAATTAAACCCCAAGTTCCCTAAATTCATATACACACCTCCAAGACAGAAAATAAATTTTAACAACATAGAGTACCTGACTGTAGCCACATAACTATTGATTAACTTTTCCAAGCTAAATTTCTCCCAATATATTCTCCTAAATTCTCTTTCATGCTTTAAGGTTTAAATTCAGCTTTCCAAGTCACGACTTATCAGTCTGCAAACCACATGCCAATCAACCTATGAATTAATGTAATAGTTTGCTGGACTATACTATTTCTTGCTAAAAAGCTCTACCAAAGAAGAGAAGAACATAGAAGGAAATACTACAGGGAGGCTTTCTAACAAAGAGTTAACTTACCAAGTCAAACAAATGTCAGACAGGTCCTAAATATACATTATCAACCAGTTACACCCCAAAAAATCCTCAAAAACTCCATGTTAAAGCTCACCCATTCTTGCTGGGAGGTCTGCTTTGGTCAGGAAGCAATGGTGTAACTCCAAAAAGTTTTAGGGTTGACAGGAAGTCTAAGCACGGCCAGCCTGGACCATACCAAAGTACAGTAACAGATGTGTCCTTAAATGATAGTTTTGGCTTCTCTACTACATGTTCTTTTCCATTTTTGTCCTTCAGAACAATTATCCAACTCAAGCCAGAGACTCTGTTATTTAGGAATTGAGAGGGGAGAGGAGTGTTTAAAAACAAATTCCCAAAGTGATAAAACTTAAACTGTGCTTTCAACGGAATTTTTAAATTTCTACCAACTGCTACTTATGTTCCTCAGTTTCAGTCATGTATAGATTATCATCGGATCTTCCCATTATGATATACATTTTTAGCTCTAATTCTATACTCCCTCAAGCCATTAATATTTTGTACATTGTTCTCAAGTAAATCTTTGTGACAAGGCATTGCTTACTTCATAGCTTCTTTGTTTTTACATGGAAGACCTGTATAAGGATCTAGAAATTTAACGAGCCGCATTACTCTAGTTTTGAAGGCACACGTTTGTTTGAAGATGTACTCTTTCTTCCAGTACCCAGGCTTTTTATCATGTAGAGCAGCACAGCCCAGAGAAACAGTTTCTGTTTGTTTAGACTTCATTTTCCATTTTGGGTGCAAAGAACAGGAATAGAGTTGCAGCCAAATTCCACTGAAAATAAAATAGAATAAGAGGAATAAATTTCAAGAATAGTAACTTCATTTTTATATGCACGTCTCAGCTACCACTGAGAACAGTGTTAGCAAAAAACCAGTCTTGTCTGTCTTCCTGAAAATACGGGACCCAGGATGAAGCTCTGTGACAGCAGAGTCATAGTCAGCAAAGTAAGTGAAAACTGATAAAGGTTAAGCAGAAAATGTTGAAAATTCCTCCCTGAAACAATGATGCATCCTCCTCATAGATAATGAGCCAGTGGAAAAAGTGGTTTAATACCTCCTACTCAACAAAGAATCCATACACTCAAGTTTCTCAGATCCAGCTGGAAATAAGGTGGGGGAGAACAATTAGAATCACCTTTGTTTTGGTGGTACCAATGTAATTTCAATCCCTTCTGCCCTCTCTTTGGAAAAGCCCAGAAAAGACATGACTTTCTGAAGTCAAAGAAATATATGACTGTAATGATGGGTTCATCTCTTTCATGCCAGAAAAACTATGAGGTCACATTTCAGCCCCCCACACCCCCGTATCTCTAGGACAATTCACAGAACACTGAGTACAGAAACCTACAAGAATTCAATCATCTGTGAATACAGGTTGCCAACAAGTTTTCTAATTTTGAAATGCTAGACACAGTGTACATAACTGCACTGCAGAAAATTAATAGAGAGGGCAGCAAATCCTTAAGAAGAGGCATTTTCTACCATTTATCAGCAAGATAACCTTTACCAGTTCTCACTTATCGTCAAGCAAACTTATGCTAGCATGTACTGTACGGCATCTTCCCCTCTCCTTAAAGCATTCAAGGACTAGATCCATCCCACACTGCCTCCTACCCATCAAAACCATTTTCAATTCATTAGCTGCTGAGAATAAGTCCTCACATGCTGAGAGCCAGGCTCTGGTTATTGATGCAAACATACCCAAGAGTTTTGCAAAAACCTTTCAGCCTGCTGCTCTGCAGATATATACAGAATTCCCCACTGCCATTTTTAAAGACAGAAGTGTCTAGAACACATAGACCAATAAGCTACTGTGACTGGTAAAGGAAGGTTCACAGTCAACATGAGTTTTCAACCTTCATTCCACCAAAAGCAGGGTGGGAAGGGTAACATAAAGAACAATCCCATAACTCAAACAAAGTTTTAAGATACTTCTATTTTAAGACCATAAAATGCAGCCCAAATTACCAGATAGTATAAAACGTTTCTGATGGCGGGGGAAAATTCTTTTTTAACTCAAAAGCAGTTTAGAATTGTCCAGTGATGAAAAAGAAGGAGAGATGTTCTTAACATCACCAGGGGAATGAGAGCTGTGTATCATCCAATTGGTCTTCATCAGCCTAAAAAGTCCTCCTATAAAACTCTCTTCTTAACTAGAAACCCCCTCCCAAAAAAAAGCAAACTTTGATGGACAGAGATACTCTGTATCTTACTGTATGATGCTGAAAAGACAGGGCTTAGTAGTAGGCATTTCCTGTATTTTGAAGTTGCAGACTCAGGCAATTTAGTTGACTGAAGATAGACTAATGACAAATACCTACCATCCTCATCCTCACTCTCAGTAACATATTGCATCTTCTTTTCCCAAAACAGAGTCATGCAAGCAAAAAAATTAGTTCAAAAAACCAAAAAATTCAGCTAGGGCAGGGAGACAGAGAAGATGATGAAGGAGGACTTGAAATCACAAGTGTTTTTAGGAAGGAAGGTTATACTTCCCCTTCATCCTCAACTTCCAAAGAATTCAGGAAAATAAATCAAAAAGGCATCCAAGAGGGAAGCACAAGTTTGCCTCTTTCACAGCAGAATACATGCCCTTCTTGCCTCAAATTGTTAATACTCATCTCAAGGTTCTTACTGGACATTACTACAACAAGCCAAACAAACCTTTTACTGCTAACTCAGATGCCAGAATCAGACACATCATCATCAGCCATCACTTGACCACAGCAGCAAAGACTTTCCCCTGTGCTCTCACTTCCTCTCACTCAAGCACGTTCTGCTGATCAGAATCCTCAGACTTTCACGGGCAGACCACATCTGCGAATTTCCCACATGCATGACAGGAAGGCTGGAATACTCCGTGCTGGGGCAAGGAGGGTGCAGAAAAGGGGGAGTCATAAACATTTCCTTGTCTTTAACAGTTACACTGGAGACATTAGTGCCAAGAACTGTTCAAGCACACCTATTATATGAACAGCCCAAAGACAAATCACTGCATTAGGCAGCACAGACATATCACAATGAAAGACTGATGGTCCTGTTGCATCAAGGACAGCACCCTGTACATTCAGGACAGCAGAAATATCCTAAAAAAGATACTCAGTCTAAAAATCAAGGTCAGATTTGTCACAGAAATATGCAGAGACTTCAGTTAAAACATCTGTTCATTCACTGCAAGATTCAGGGTCTTGAAGAGGTCCATGAAAATCCATCAGGAAGAAATGACCTGGTCCCACTGAACCAGTCAGGCTCCTAGATAAGGGAAAGTAACTCTTCCCAAAGTCCCATTTGTGCACATACACTCATCTCTGTTGACATTAGAAAATGGAAACAGATATCATCAAGATGGAGACAGATGAATCATCTTCCCCTGGACAGCCACAGTGATTTTATCCTGCCTGGAAAGTGGAAAACATACCAAGTGGAAGTATAAAACACATACCAAGATTGCTAATTTGTGTCAACTATGCAATTTTTTATCTACCCTTACTTGCTGACAGCCTCAAAACCTAAATTTGGATTACAGCTCTTCCCTTTAAATTCATCAGTTCTAAAGGTATCAATGCCAAGGTAAACCAATTAAATCACCATACAAGTTTTAGTAAATAAGGGAGAAGTAGATTCATACCATGTACAGCAACTTCCTATGGAGGAAGACATTATCTTATTCAAACAACACTAATGCAATAGAATCCTAGAAAGAAAAGGATCCTCTGATCCTAATTATCACATACCAACCCGAGTCTCTTCTCTTTACCCTTTCACAAAATTATCATGATATTGGTAGGAGCAATTTATAAACTCTGTATAAGCAATTCTTATAACAAAATGTGTCAGTATTTATCTTTGTCTCTTTTGTTCTCATTTAGCAATCACCAAAACTTCACAAATGGAGCAACAGATAAAAAACACTAGCGGATCACTTCATTGAATCAATCCCTCTGCAAAAATTTGATGAAAGAATTAAGTAAGTAGGACTTCAAAATTGTGAAAGCTATGACAATTCCATAAAGGTACTGGAAACACACCATTAAGGATCATCTGAACCAAAAAGTTTGTGTGGGTCCACGTGAATACAAACAAATATATGCAAATTTTAAAACAAAAAAAAAAAAAGGTGCTAACAGCAACATTTCAAAGCACTGGATTTAGTTTTGCCTCATAACTCCCAATAAACAACTGGCCCTGCACAGCTAGAATTCCATGCAACACTGTGGGCTATGCAGGGCAATTTCAGCAGAGTAACTGTCCATAGGTACATGCATCAGTGCTCTGGCATCAGAGAAACTAAATTAGAAAGACTCATAGTTCAGGTAAACACAACTGTGGCACAACTGAGACCTTCCTCCCTCTTCCTTACTTGTCATTGGCCAGCTCATAGAAGCGCTTATTCACACAACCAAGAGACAATAGGGACACAGCATCCAAATAGGAGAATATCTTCAGCAGCATTTCTGATGGCATGCTAGAAAAGAAGAGGAAGAGGAGTACTGTTAGACTTGCTGCAAACTCCAGAAATTACAATGGCAGAGAATTTTAATTTCAAACAAGACAAAAACAGAAGAGGTGGGAACCAGTAGATTGTAAACACATGAATCAAAAAATCACCTGAAGAGGAATCAAAAATCACCTGAAGAGTTAAACTGTGGAGTTTGAGCTCTAATTTCACTCTCTGGTATGTGGCATTTGCCTAAAATAATTCATCACAGCTTATTCAAGTGGCACAGCACAATTAGATGAAAAGTTACAGGCTTGTATTTTCATTAAACTTTGTTAACTTTAACTATGTTTGACATGAAACCACTTCATTTAGCTTCAGTTTCTTACTGCTTGTACCATGATTTTAACATTTATTCAGTAACCACCAGCATTTGCAAAACTGCAGATATATTCACTCTCCCTTTTAACTGCAGTGTCAGGTTTCAGAATGCACCAGGACAGAAATGTCCCAGTCTAACAGCAAGATCATGCTCTACCCTCATCATAATCTTCAAACTGTATGTGCTCATGGGTCTTGCGCAGTTTTCATTTACGTCAACAGAAATACGTGAACTTCAAAGGAAGAGCCAAGTGGTATCTTGAAAACACCAGTGTCTCTGCATCTGGAAGGCTGCCTGAAATGCAGGTGCCAGTCTAAGCATGACAAGCAGAACACACCCTGGAGATGAGCCAAAGTGATTTTTGCATTAACAGACAGGAACCTCATACCGTTTGAGCAGTAGCTCATACCTGCAGAATTTAAAATACATGCAATTTATATTGTAATTTTCTTGAGCATTGAGTATGATCACATCAAAATCACTGCTGAAAATAAAAGGTGCTGTGAAAGTCAACATGCCAGCTGTGCCTCTCATCCTTACTACTGGGTTATTTGCAACACTTGTTGATTTATAACACTATTTCAGAAGCAGAGAGCTTTAAAGGGTAGCATGATAATGCCAATACCTCAATGTTTGTATTAAACTCAGAATCTTAATTACATTGACATAGAAGCAACATGACAAAACTTGCACTGTTATTATGTAAAATAACTCATAAACTGTAAGCCCAAAGCAGTTAGTGCACTCATTCCAGAGACAGTTTAGAAATTACGCCTTAAAAAGCTGCAAAATAGCTAAAATAATACACTCAATCCAGAATTTTCTACAGCAGTTTTTACAACTGTATTCTTTCTCCTTTGAAGGAAGCTGATTTTTTTTCTTTTTTCTCTCACCATTACACCAGTGTGACAGCATAGAGGTACTGAACCAGTCATCCAATGCAAAACAAAGAAATCACTACACAGGAAGCTATCAAATGTATAAAACAAGAAAAACTAATTACTTTTTCAGGTAACATATTCTTAGAATTTTTTTTTAAAAATGTAACTAATTTTCAAAAAGAGAACAACTCAGAAGTATATTGAAAGTGCCCTTTCACTGTCAAACAGGAAGAGAAACATTTACCTCGCAGTAAATATGCAGCAGCCACCAATTCCTCCCCCCCATCCCAATTCCCCATTCTCAGCCTCTCTGTACACTAAGATACACTTGACGATAACCAGTAACCAAGAGAAACATATGAAGTTTAATTCCCATCTGGCTTTCATTGAAGTAATAAAAAAATAATTTTAATTCTCAAGGAACAACAATACTGCCCATGACTTCCAAAGGAGCTGCTGAAGGCTTCACACAGCTTGGAAAAGGAAAACCTACATAATTCTTATGAACTTAGAAAAGTACACACAGGAGAGCCATGCCAGAAAACATTAAAAGGTGAACACAGGATCCCAAAGTAGGCCAGGAAAGCAAATCTTTTCAACTCAGAATATTTGACATAGAAATCTCCAAGATATGAATATAATTACTGCAAGCAGCCAAAGGACAGCTTACAGGGGTCTTCTGCTCTTACTCCTGACATAAAGACATACTCACCTCTGAAAGCACACAGCTGGTTTCGGTTTTATGGCAGGCGTCAAATACAACCTTTTAATTCCAGCATTTACAGTTTCAGAACATTCCCCAGGCCTGGCAGCAAAGGTCCTTAACCTACTTGTAAGAAAGAAAAGCTGTTAAGAGTCACATATTCACAAAACGAAGAAATACACATATTTTGCACACTTAGACACAACATTTCAATCAAGGCAGGAGGCACCACATGGTAATCATTACAATTTGAACAATTACACCCAAGTTAAAATACCTGACATCAGGAAGATTCAGATTTAAACTCACAGCTGTCAACCCTGGGACTGATCTCTCACAGCAGGCAAAGGGAATAATGTTGCTCCCCCAAAGTTTGAATCCAGTTGAGTTTTATTATCCTTAGACAGCTGTACCACTGTGGCCACTACAACCAAGCTCCACTGAGGCGCCTGCAGCAAGTCAAACTCACTGATTATTCTTCTGTTTCACAACATTACTCCAGAAACATTTTTGAGCCACTCAACTTTACTAAGCTATTAAAAGATACCAGATAAAAACAATACCTTGAAACTTCCTCAGAAACTGTTGAGGTTCAAAAAGAATTTGTATACTTCCAAGCATAAACAGCAAGAAAGGAGATTTAACCCATGAAACAGAGAGCTCTAAGGGATGTCCAGGTGTTAAGACAGACAAATTACCTGCTGGAAGAATTGCTTTGTTAATGTTTAGGGCTTGACATGCTTCAAAGATTTCAGACCTAGGAGAGGTTAGCAAAGCTTGGGAAGAAGGATGGCCACTGATAGCGACAAAAGAATGCAGAATTTACAGGCCAGAGGGATATCTGGAACAGTACCCAAGATAAGGAAGAAACCATTAAAGTCAACTCAGAAATTGTGCTGAAATCAGCTCCAGCTTCCAGAAGTGTGAGATTGCCATCACTGACTCAAAAAAGAGAAAGACTGAGCATGCAAACTAATTAGCATGAGAAGCAAGAGAATCGTTAACCAACAGAAGATAGAAAATTAATTAATAAGAGAATTATGTAACTTGTAGCAAATGAAAACTAATTCCTTCTTTTGCTAAAATGTATGAAACAGTACAAAGGTTTGATAGTTTGGTGTGCTGGATTTGTGGCTTTGCCACCCAGCACCCCCTTCTGTGCAGAACTGTAAATATATCAAATACATCAACTATGCATCTGGATTGGTCTCTTGCACACCACGGTGAAAGAACCTACTTTGACAGCATTTCCACATCACAATTTGGAGAGAAAAGAAAGGAACTTTGCATATTTCCAACACAAATTTTTACAGTCAACTGCTCACACCTTTTTCCAAGTTTTCTGATAGGAAGGACTTTGTAAGCTGTAATTGCAAACCAATGCTGCCATTAATCCACAGAGAAATATGGAGACAGAGTTTCAATCTTAGACCAAATCCTTACACTTCATACCCACTGAGGCCACCAAGCAGGGAGAGCTCCCCATTCACTGCATTACTGATGTTTTAAACTGCCAGCAGATTTCACACACTTGGTCAAACCAGCTTTGGGTTTCTAGGCAACCAATCCATATGGGAGGGAAATAGCTAATTTTGAAGTATATAATTTAATAAGTTCTTGACTTAAGATTGATTTATGCTGAAAGAAAAATAAAATCAAAAGAAATTAACAACTCTGGTCTACTCTGGTCAACTGTGCTATGTCAAACAAAACAAAACAAAAAAAAAAAAAATCCAAGACATTTTACTGAGAATTGTAATAAGCTTAACAAAAAGACACACACATTTCAGACATTTACCTTGGGTATTAATCACTGATAGACCAACTAAATTAACAACTACAAAAAAGTATACATAATAAATACAACCTGGAGATCAAACAAGGGGTTTTGTCATCTATCATTATCAAGAACACTTAGATGATGAGCCATTAACAAACTGCTGTTAAAGGGATTTAGAGACACAAGTTGTGTTCAACAGCAGCAGAGCCATCACTTCTGTATGTTCCAGGGCAGCACACCCCTGCCCTGAATCCATGCTGAAAGCAGAGTCTGGGCATGCTCTATAGCAACACAACTTCACAGACTCCAGGCACAGAAATAATTCAGGTAAGAAGCTGGATTCTGGATTTAGAACACACTGCCTTGGACAAGCATAACCTGCACAGCCTGTATTCAGTCCTTCTTGCTCATTTTAACCACCAACCCCCCTTCTTCACTCCAGCGAGAAATATCTGAGGAAACAAACATTTTGCCTACACATGCCTTGAAAACTTTAATGTAATAGTTATTGTTTTCGGAAGCTTCAATTAAAAAAAAAATAAATTGCTGAACTTTTGCATTTTCCAAAACAAAAATATTCTCAAGGTGTGAAGAAACAAACAGCAAACCCAATGCATAAATTACTTTTCAAGTACTGTGTGTGCTAAGATTTTAAATTAGCATTACCAAAATGCTTTTACATTGCATTGGCATGTCTTGGGCAGATAAGCCTAAGATAAAAGTCAATGACAGCGGTTACACCCCCTCTTTAGAGACTCCTAGAACAACTGAGGTGATCTTACTGAAGAGGCACAACTTCAATTTCTTTTTCTTTAGCTTTCAACCTGTGGGGCTCAGTTTTGTAGCAGTATTTTCACTTTCACACCCTCTAATGTGCCTTGGTTTTTTGATGGTCAGCAAACAATTGTCTTTCTAGTAACATTTCAAATAATGTACATAAAGTTTTAAGTAGTGAAAAAAACTGTTTCCCCACCTCTTCAAGCATATCTAGGGATAAAGGAAAATGACAATAATGTTTTGACATGGTTGTTTGGTTGGGGTTTTTTTGCAGCTAACAATTTCAATTAATCTTTAAAAAGTGGATATTATCCCAAACCATTTGCAGGTTAAAAAAAAAAAAAAAGCAATTAAAAAAAACCCTCACAAAAAAAAAAAACCAGCAGGGGGAATGAAACTGCTATGAAACCCAAGGTTGTACAAATGGGTTAGCAGAAAAATCTCCTTTCTCAACTTTGCCTTTAAGACTGATGCTTTAAAATTTTGAAAGCTGAACCCGTACTGTAAGAATTAAACATCTTCCACAGTGAAACCCTCCGATTTATCACAAAGGCCTAACCACCCTGAACACACATAAACTAACCATTAAACTAATTTTGTGGATACTCATTATAGCACCTCCTCCAAGCTGAAGGACGTACCGAAGTTTAGGCTCCCCTTCCCAGGCAGAAAAAAAAGTGTTAACCCCAGGCCCCCTGCACCTGGCAACACCAGCGTTTCCCCACGGCAAGGCGTCCATGGGGCCAGGGGCAGGGAGAGGAGAGCACCATGGCCACAGCCCTCGCCGTGAAGAGTCGAGAGCTAGAAACCAGAGCCATGAAGACGTGAAATAAGCTTCCCAGAGAAGCAATGGGAGCTGAGGGAAAACAATCAAGCCACCCTCCCCGGAAAAGGTGAAGAAGGCCGAGCAGGCAGCCCCGGGCCGGCAGAGCTCCGCTCGGCGGGCCCACGGTTACCTGCCACGGCCCGTCGCCATGGCCGCTCCGGCGCGGGGTGGCAGCGGCCCCGCACCGCCGGCGCGATGGGCAGCGAAGGAGCGCTGCCAGCTCCCGTGGTACGCCCTGGGGCGGGGTGGGACGGCAAGAGCCCCAGAGAGGCGGTGCCCGGGACAGCTGGCTCGGGGAAGGCGGGGCGGGAGCATGCCCGTGTGGGGCGCTCGGGAAGCGTTAACGCCCCGGGGAACAGTAGCGCTGCTGCTGTGAGCGTCCTAGCGGCTGCCCGCCCTACAGTGAGCGTGGAGCTCTCGGGCGCTGTGGTTTCGGCCCTCAGAATCACAGAATTAATTAGGCTGGAAAATATCTCTGAGATTACTTTACAACTTACGACTAAACGCACCATATCAATTAGACCACAGCACTAAGTGCCAATTCCGGTCTTTCCTTAAACACCTCCAGAGACGGTGGCTCCACTACCTCCCTGAGCAGCCCATTCCAATGTCTAATCTCTTTTTCGGTGAAGAAATTCTTCCTAATATCCAACCTAAACCTCCTCTGGTACAACTTGAGGGCATTTCCTCTTGTCGGAGAAGAGGCCGACTCCCACCCGGCCACAGCCTCCTTTCAGGCATTTGAACAGAATAATAAAGTCCCCTTGAGCCCCCTTTTCTCCAGTCTAAACACCCCCAGCTCCCTCAGCCACTCCTCATCAGACTTCTGCTCCAGACCCTTCACCAGCTTCATTGCCCTTCTCTGGACACACTCCAGCAGCTCAATGTCCTTAAATAGAGGGCGTCAAAACTGAACACAGTACTCACGGTGTGGCCTCAACAGTGCCAAGTACAGTAGGACAATCATCTCCCTAGTCCTGCTCACAACACTGGTTTTGATACGGGCTAGGTCACCACTGGCCTCCTTGGCCACCTGGGCACTCACTGTCTCATGTTCAGCCGCTGTCTATCAGCACCCCCAGGTTTTTTTCCATCAGCTTTCCAGCCACTCTGCCTCCAGCGCCGCCTGGAGTTGTGGGCAGGACCCAGCACCTGGCCTTGTTGAAACTCATGCCGTCGATCTCAGCCCATCGATTTAGCCTGTCCAGATCCCGCTAGCCGTCTCCATCCGTGCAAACGTCAACTGCATCACTTTAACATCTATTTGTGTGCAAGACCAAGAAAAAAACATGTAGGAAAACACAGCTTTAAAAGAGTGACCGGCACCGCAGGCAGCCCCCCGCCGCACCCCCTGAAACGAGCCGTGGTGCCCGGCCCGCGGAGGGCGGGCTGTGGCTGTGGCGGCGGCGGCGGCGCTGGGCATGGCGGGCGCTGTAGTGACCTCGCTGGGAGCCGCTCCCGGCGGCGGGCGGGAGAGGGAGCCCGCTCAAACTACCGCTCCCAGGACCCGCTGCCGCCGCTCTCTGCTCCGCCGTCCCAAACATTTCCGCCGGGGCAGCGGACAGCGGCAGCCGCCGACGGTAAAGGTTCAGGTGGGCTCTGAACTGGGGCAGCGGCCGCTCGGGGCGAGAGGCTGCCCGGGCACTTCCCGAGGGTTCCCCGGGAGAGCGGTGGCGAGCGGCACAAACGCTCCGTTCGGCTCGCCTGCCCCTGCCGTTCCCCATGGCGGGAGCCATGCCCGGGATGCTGCCCCGGGCACTGCCCGCCTCCCTCGGGCGGGGCTGCCTGGGCCGCTGGCTGCTCGCCACTCGCGGGTGGGCGCTCCTGGGGACCGGGACCGGGACCGGGACCTGCTCCTGCCTGAGGTGGCGGCACCAGCCCCCGCTGCTGCTCAGGGCCGCCCGTCGGGGTATCGGGACGCACGCGGGAGGGCTGAAAGCTGCAAAACCCGGCGGTGATAGCAAAGATGTGTCCGTGCAAAGGGCGCTGAACGAGGAAACGCTGGTGTCGGCGGCTCAGAAAGGTAAGGTGGAGGATGCTCTGTTCTGCTCTGAAGGGCTGGAGACGTTTCCTTCTGCAGCTAAAGTTTCGTAATTCCAAACATCAAATATCTAGGGAAAAAAAAAATCTCAGCACACCAAACCTGTGTCTTTTCACATCGTATTGTTTGGAGCAGTTGTTACATTTCTGTGTATGCATTGCACGACGAGAACAAATTATGTGACTTTTTCTAAACAGCCTGTTGATTTAAGTAATTATCAGGCACAAGATGTAGTAGCTTCTCATTTTCCTTTTCAGAAGAAAACCCTGTCGTGTGCAGCCTGTCTGTAGGGCTGTTGAAATAAGTTCACCTCTGAAAACATTGTCGAAGCTCTACACGTGATGGTGGTTTCTTTATGGATTGCCTTCACTTTAGTTGGTCTCATTCACTTCAGTGAAAAGTGATTACTACATAATTAGCCTCAGGAAATTTAAGTACTTTGAAATGACTTAGGAAAAATGCCTTCAATTGATTATAAGACTGCAGGAGAAATAGTTTACGTTTCCTCCTTAACTTGTATTCCACTGAAATGCATACTTTATCACTAAAAGATAGTAGTCTCTTTCCACGTACTCAAATATTTTGAAAGAGAGAGTCTCATATGACTTATTTTGCAGTGTATACTGACACTTGTACTTTAGATCAAAATTGAAAGATAAAAACTAATCAGACAAACAGCAGTTAATTATGTTAAGAAATGTGCATTTTGGGCTAATATTCCCTTTTTTGTTGTTCTATTGCTAATTCATAAAACCAGTTATTTTCAGTGTGTAAAAAGCTTTTGCTTTTTTATTTTTACTTCTTTTCTTTGTATATGGATTGCAGTGATTGTAGTTTTAGGTGATGGTGTGAATACTGCTGTGCTAAATACGTCCTTAGTTCCTAAAAAATCTACCTCTCATGTATCCAAAAAGTAGCAGTAATTGCTACTTTGGATCAAAGAGAAAGTAATAACAGAAAGTAATAAGGCTTAACACACAGATGTAAACATGCCCTGTACAATATAAGAGATGTTCCATGGTCTCTTTTACAGTAATGAGGCATTATGGAAACTGTTCCTAGAATTATTTTTCTTCTGCTAAAATTTATTTGAGCTACAGAATAACAGAACATTTATGTAAGAAAGGCATAAAAGTGTTATCATCCAAGGTTGCAACTTATGTGTTGTTTTCTTTTTGATTTCAGTGAAAGAAGCTGGAAGAGACTTTACCTATTTTATTGTGGTGCTTGTTGGAATTGGTGTTACAGGTTATTTTTTTAAATTACATTCTTTATCAGAAGACACTTTTCATTAATTCCATTTGATTGGATAAGATTTCGTTCCATCTGCTGTTGTTTCTGTTACAGGTGGTTTGTTCTATGTGATTTTTAAAGAGCTGTTCTCTTCTTCTAGTCCAAATAAGATCTATGGGGATGCCTTGGAGAAATGCAGATCTCATCCTGAGGTTGGTTTTTGAACTTCAGTCATAAGTTTGTGTTTCTCAGTAGTTACTGTCTTTCTTCAAGTCAAAACTTCGCGCAAGGAGTCTCACAAGTTTCGTGGAGACCCATGTGGTGCTTCAGCAGTTCTGCCAGTGCTTTTAGCTGGCATGGGGTGGGTTAGCTCCAGAGCAGAGCTTCCATTAGGACAAGTCAGTGAGCATTGTGTGAACTAGCCTGCTAGAAACCAAGTGAGTGTGCCACACCACAAAAACTAATGGAAATACAGTCTGCCCTTCAGAGCATGTGCTTATGTCACCATACAGAAAGTCGTAGGGACTTACCTGAGTGCCTGCTAAATGTAGCACTTGAATTCTGTGAGTCAGAGAGGCCACTGGTCCCACTAAGTTCTGCAGATCTAACCTGCTGCCTTTTCTCAGCACACTTACTCTATTGTGACACTTCACTATGGTTCTGACATTCTGTGAAGCACTGCACTGATACCCAGGAATTTAAATTCTTCATTTGAAGCACAATAAGCATTCCTTTGGCTAACAGGAAAACATGTGGAGAACAATCATGGGACCACACAGTCATCATAGCTAGGTGTAAACAAAAATCAGTGTGAAACTAGATTTTAAAAAACACTACTTCAGACAAAACATCCTTCAAACCAGTTTGTGGCAGATGCCTTTGAGGATAACCTAGAAATTAAGTGACATGTTGTTGCTCAAATAAAAATAAAAAGACTGCTTTAGAACAAGTTTGTAGAATTAAAACTTCTTTCCAGTATTTGCACAGTAAAACTTAACCTCCCCTTCTACCCAAATTCAAAGTAAGTTTAAGACTAAGTTGTTCTACTCTGACTTTATGGATCTGAAAAAAAATTACTGAATTTCTTATTCAGCGGTGTTTTTTAGATAATATGAAGGGGAATGCATTTGCATTTTAAACTTTAAAACATAGTCTCTTGGAGGAGACATGAGCAAATATTTTGTGGGTTTTTTTTCCTTTTTATGTGAAATGTCAGTTTCCACGTCTTCATGTCAGAGAACAGTACAAATGGAAGATATCTGTAGGATTTATTTTAGGCATTTGATCCAGGACTGTAAAAAAAAAGGACTGGAATACAGAGGAGTTTCCCTTAAACTGTTTTCTTTCATGAACACTTCTATTCTTGACATGTTAGATTCTCCAGGGGCATTTTGTTAAAAGAAGATGTGTTCACAGCAGAGGCATGAGCTGCTGTGAATACCTGTTTCTAAGTGATCATTTCTTACAGCTCAAACCTCTTTTCTCTTGTAGATAATCGGTGTTTTTGGTGACTCTATCAAAGGCTATGGAGAGGCAACAAGAAGAGGAAGACGACAGCATGTCAGGTACCCCTTGGTGTTTGCCCCGTAAAGACATAAGTTTTTGCACAGCAAAGATATTTTTGGATCACAAGTTAGTTCCAGAGTGATGAACTGTATGTGACGTGTCCTGTCACTTTTGATTGAACATAAAAGTTTTTTGCAATACCCCTTGTGTGTCATATACCACTAAGTCAGTGTACATACAATATAAAATACCAATTCTGAGTGACTCAAAACAAGCAATGGTCATCATGGTAGACATAGAGCTCTCCAAAAAATAGGATGATTGTGAAAAGAGTAGTGCAGAGGCCTAGACTTGCATAGGGGGAGCAGTAGTCTGACAGAAGCTTACAGCCTGAAACTCTACTGAGCTGATATGCAGAGTGCTTTTGGGTACTCGAGGCAACATCTCTACTGTGTATTTTACAGAACATCTATCACCTAAACCTTTCATGAGTGTGTCTTTTTATTGCTTTCCTTTTAAAAGAAGCAACAGAACTATTTCTTACACAACATAAGTCCTCCCTGCCTTGCCTTCATTGGGTTATTTGTCAGGAATATATTTAATGACGTTTCATATAGGATAAGCCCAGACACAGGTTGAACTATAAAATTGAAATTTTTTATTTTGTCTGAGGAAAGTGGCTTTCACTGGTTGAAGCTTTATCTCTTCACCAGACTGTGAAAAAACTGTAAATAAGTAAATATACTACGAATCAACTTTCCTAGCATTTAATTTCCATTATTTTTAAGGCCTAGTATCTTAAATAAATTTTTGAGCTGGGAACTGTGTGAGATTGTATAGTTTGCACCTGCAGTATAAGAATGATCTTAAATGTCTCAATAAGGGGTTTTTGCGTATGAACACCTTGAATGTAAATTTACTGCAGTAAAGGTCTTCATTCATATTTCTTCTCTCTACCATCATGTCACTTTAAACTGTATTAGAAGTTTATTTCACAGTGTGTATCTGGGCATGGCTGATGGGAGTAAGAGATTGGTGCTAAGCAGCAGTTAGTTATTTCAGTAGGAAACATAAACTGGCACCAGAACTCTCATGGGATTATTCATTTCCCAAAGTGGTCAGTTTAAAAGTGATGTATTTGTTTAATACTTGAGCATAACCCAACTCTGGTCTGAATACCAGCATTTAGATTGGAGATTTCATATCAGTGCCAAAGTTACACAATTTCAGCAAAAAAAAAAAAAAATATTGCCAAAGTAAGCAAAGCACATTGTAAACTGGTAAACTGGTTGGTGTGATGTGGTTTAAGCAACCTGATAATTAATTTGAAAAAATATGCTGTGTGTGTTTTGGCTTGATAACTTAGTTTACATGCCTAAAAAACTCTGGAAGTCTTGGTGATGTGGGGTCCCTTTCTAGATGTCAGGCTCCAAATCTGAAGTTTTTAGAATAAATACAAAGAATTTCCATAGTCTTCAGAACTGGATTGCTTTTCAGTTTTGAGGGGAGGACTGGGGTGAGGACATTTAAGCATTTCATCTCTTAATCCTCAGCAGCTAATTAGCTCTTCTAACTCCACTAGTCCTTAGGCACTCACAGTAAAGCTTGAGAGGAGCAGTAGAGAAGGAACCCAAGGTAGCGTAAGGACACCACCAGAATACACTTTCTTACAAAATAAGTAAGCAACTCCTCTAAGTAAGTTTAAATTTGAAGTCTAAACTATCATATAATCTGTAATCTTGCTGGGTGGTTGGGTTTTTGTTTTGTGTTGCTGTTTTTAGTCACATTGAATACGTAAAGGACGGACTGAAACATATGCGTTTGAAGTTCTATATTGAGGGCACTGAATCAGGGAAACAGGGAACAGTCCATGTGGAAGTCAAAGAGGTATGTACAGTTTATTGATACACCTGACAAGCTTAGTCTTGAATTTAAACTACCAAAGAGAAAAAACACTAATTTTCTTTTTCTTTCTAGAATCTTGAAACAGGAAGATTCGAGGTTCGCTACATTATTGTGGATGTTGAGACCTATCCAAGAAGAACCATTATCATAGAGGACAACAGATAGCCAATGATCAAAGCTGCTGCCTTATCTCACATTGGATAATGTTGTTGTAGCCAGTCTACACGTGAATTGTGTGGTGTTGCCAAGTGTGTCTTGCAGCTTCAGGGCTGTGTTATGGGAAGTCGCCTCTCAGGGCCTCCGCTTGATAATAACAGATACAGGATTTGTAGTGAAACCAATGAAATATAGCAGAACTATCATGGGAGATATTCTTGACATAGGAAAATAATGCCTCCTAATAAACAGTTTAATGCTGGATAATACTTCTGCACACACAAAACCTGAGTTTTTCAAGGTTTTACGTTTGGATGGGGAATTTTTTTTTGTCTTCCTTGGCTTGGATTTCCCACTACCACTGCAATAAAGAAAGAGGTAGTTTAACTGTAGACAGAACTCTACTGTTTTCATTTTGGATACCTTTGTAGGTAAGAAGGTAAAATAAGAGTGTTAGTGATGCAAAAGAGATATAGGCATTTAAAGTTAGGAATGGTGGAGGCACACACCCATGACAAACAACTGAAGATAAAGACTTCAGTATTGGTGTCTTCTAAATAAATTACCAGCAAGCAGAACATCACTACCATCTGTTCTTTCCAGTCTTTGCCATGCTGCTCTGTGTGGTTGTAGCAACGTGAGGGTTGACCTTTTTTCCCAGGCAACTAGTAACAGGACAAGAGGACATGGCATCAGGCTGTGTCAGGGGATTTGGATTGGGCATTACCTTCAAAATGTTTTGAAAACCACAATATTCCATTTAAACTTCTCTCTTTTCCTCCTTGTCTGCACCTACATGTGATAAACACATGCAGTGTTTATCAGGGCATCTTTAGTCCGTAAAGTGTTCCATGTTATTTTCTTTTACTGCCTGCATCACCTTGCTAGCTATGCAGGATGCTTCTGTGTGTTTCATGAATGGGGGACACAGCTGCAAAGGACATCACTTCTCCTGTGTTGTGGAAAAGCTGAAAATATGCTTGATAAAATGAAGACAGAAAAGTAGCAGAAGAAATCCACCTTTATCTGACTGTAGATGTATTAGTGTTCCTAATTTGAACGAATGACAAATACAAGGCTCAAATGCTTTCCAGTCTCACTGGAGGAAAGCTTTTTGGAATCCTTTTTCTAGGAACATCTCATCAGTGAAGCAGGAAAAAAAAAAGGAAATTCATAGCTTGGCTTATCAACTTTGTCCTAGCTAGATACATATCAGCAAGATTATTAAGCCCCTTGAAACTTCAGGAGTATTAAAGCTTTATAGGAATGTAGGTTGTCTGCAGAAAAAAAAAAAGTTAAACGTTTTTTGCTAACAGCAGTCTTAGGGGAACTGATTACTTCTTTCCATATTCCTCCTGAGGCTGAAGTTCTCTTTATGGACCTGGATGGCATCCATGCTTACAAGGTTTTCTTAAATTCTGTTTCATGCAAACACATATAAGGAGACACCTTAATCAAAATTAGGTGAGGATTTGTTGAACAGGACATCTGGAATAGTGAACATTGGTCTCTTGTGCAGTATCAGGTTTCCTGGTGGTAGTTTGCACTGGAGGGAACAGCTGCATCCACTGAGTTTTAACAATGTTTTAGAGCACACCTTTTGGAATTCTAAAGTGTGTTAGCCTCAATTTCCCTTATGAAGCTGCCCCTGCTTCACTGGATCAATGCACTACCAGTAAGTCATGAAGAGGTCCTTCTCCATGGCAGGGAGCTCAGTGTTCCATCTTCTCACTGCAGGGTGTTAGGCTGTTGTCAGTAAACACAAGCAGTAACAATTTCACTAGTTCCTTTTTAAAGATCTTGCTTCTTTTTGTCTTGGGAAAACACAGAATTACAGCATGTGCCAGTTACTTTCTGAAGTAAAAGTGTCATGCTATTGTTACTCAAGTATTGAGAAAAAAATCACTGTTAACAAATCAGAGCCGAAGAAATGACATTTTCATAGAAATTAAACATTTTCCAGACTTCAGTTTTGATTGTCGCAGAATTAATAAAGATATATATTCTCAAAACCCCTGTCTCCTTTAGGAAATGAAAAAATATCACTTACCAGTGAAAGGTTGTTTTTCCAGAAGCATTATGTGGCAGACTGTTCAAAATGTGGTTTAGGTAGGTGTACAACTTGGTCTTAACTTTCCCATCTCTACATTCATTTCTGTGGATGGCAAAACCTGTGGATACATCCTAGGCAGCCAATCTCCCTAGAGCTGGTTTGTGGGAATTATGTTACTCTGTCATCTCTATGACCTGTGTTTGATTCTAGGTCCTGTGTATACTTGCTGTATAGCAAAAAAAAAAAAAAAAAAAAAAAAAAAAATCCCTTCAGGAAATGAACTCAGTGGAAACTTCAAAGTATCAAAAAATAAAAAAAACCTACTCTTTCAATAATGAGAAGCTTGTGCAAAGAAAATGTAGATTGGGAAGCAAAGGTGTTGTGCATGGCTGAATTTAAAAACAACCTTGTTATCTAAATATTTCCTGCATGGAATTCAAAGTTTCAACAGCTGATTTAGGCAGTAGAGTCATAATCTTAGAAATGGTTGTGAATAAATTTGTGAATGATACAAGAAACTTCAACAAACCCACTTAACAAGCAGAGAAGAAATAAGCAAGACAGGAATGTAAGACAATTTCTGTATCACATGCCAGCTTCAGAGGTAAAAAGCCAAAGAAAATATGCTGGGAGTTTCCACAACTAATTTTAATTCACTTTGCTCTCAGTCTCATTCACTATCACAATGGATGTGATCCACCCTAATATTTATGGGATTATTCCAATATGTATGTTGTCAGCAACCTAACGTGTTCCAGATTATGCCCAAGAAACATTGAGGATGCATTTTGAGCCCAAGCCTCCTTTTATGATTCACTGCAGCTTGTAAACTGGCAGAAGTACATAAGGCAAGCACAGAGACTGGGGAGAAACTTTAAAGGAAAAAAGTTTGAAGGGGCAAGCTTGAAGGTGACACTAAAGGTTTATAACTGGTCTCTGTATATGGGGTTGTGAAGTCTGCTTGAAGATCTGGAATACAGTTGGCACTGGAAAAACAAAAGTGTGAAAGCAAAACCAAAAATTTGAAAGCAAAAACATCTCCCCCTCCCCTTTTGAGAGGGGAAGAAAGGCTTAGTCCCTAGAGAGACGTTCATTTACTCCGAATAGGGAATAATAGAACTCCAGTAGAAATTTTCCTTAGGCATCTGGGAATGTATGTTGTTATGGTATACAGTGATTCCAAACAGTACTATAAATAATTGAACAGCACAAGTATTTGATAGTTTTTCTTAGTAAATTCTCATTTTTTTTAATCCTATATGTGTTATGTAAAATAATTTATAGAAATTACAGAAAAATGTGTATTAATACTATCTGGTGTTCAAATTCAGTATATATATATATTATTTTTTTAATGATACATAGTTAAATGTTGAAAATATAGCAAAATTGTTTCACAAGTTGAAGGAAACAAAGGAAACAAAACCAAAAAAAGCTTTTTGGAATTCTTCTGGTTATTCTGGGATGAATATGCTGTATTTGATTCCCTTCATCTCATGTAGGTTATTGTGGAACATTAGTAACTCAGCAAATAAAAAATATTTAGCACAAATACCCATTTCAGTAAAACAGATCAGTGTGGAAAGCTTCTGTTTGCCTCTGAGTGTTTAGTATCAAACCACTGCATTTCATTTTAATATCCGTGTAAAAAAAATTCTATCCATCCTGGAAAAAGGACAGTATGGAAGGGCTGCCCCCACCTCCTCCAGCCCACAGGCATCGTGCAGCAGATCAGCCTTGGCCAGCACCCAGAGATGCTCCCCCAGCACAGGATGGGGGTGGAAATGAGGACCAGCAGAAATGAGAAACCTTGGGACTTATGAGCAAGACAGGGGGATCATTTGCCAGTTAGTGTTGCAGGTGAACTAAAGTTCAAAATGAGCTCAATTTATTGCCTTTTGCTGGCCAGAGCAGCAGCGTGGGCAGTGTGCCGCAGTGGTGAGCACTTAGCAGGGTGGCAGCAGTGGTGTCTCTACTTCCAGATCACGTACAGGCGTCTGCCTCCACATCTTAAAATCTTCCAGTACTGTGCTGGGAAACCTTTTCAGGATAATCTGTTTATCCAACCTCTATTTAATTACAATTCCCCTTTATCAGAATCACAATTATCTTCTCTAGCATGAGTTGCTGTCTTGTATTACTCCCCACAATTAACTCTATTAACCTTTTATCCAAGCACATTTTTAACTTTTGTAGGAACTGGGTTGTTTTTCAATTTCAATCCTTAATTCTTCTTTTTTTCATTAAAAACATAACAATCTCAGACATAACAACATTTTATTACAGTTACACACGTACTAAATCATGGCTATATTCCCTGAGATGTGATTTGCTTCATTAGTGCTACAACCTCTGTAGAAGAGCTAGAAGTGAATTTTTATCTTGTATGCTGTCTGGGGCCATGCATTATCCCATGTTTTAATAAAATGGAGATAAATCCCAGTGGTAGAGTGCAGATTTGCAAAATGTCACCGTTGCATTTTGGTGTGATACTGGTGAGGTACAGATGCCCTCCCATCCTCTGTGTGGCTGCAAAGCCACCACATTCAGGGGTCTGACACTGACTGGTATGGGGAAAATAGTGGTGGTGAGAAATAACTGAGACATCTCAAGATTTAAAAGAGCAGCTTTCTATCAACTACCTTGAGCATAAAAGCCTCATAATAACCCAGAACTATTTTTCCCTGAAAACATCCATGAAAAAATGTCCTGCTGTGCTAACTTTCTTGTATTTTCCACACTTATTTTCCTTGAATTTCTATTTTAACACCTTTTTGTGGGGAGTCCTGCCAGCCTCTGCATATATTTCTCTTTTCCTTCAAAATACTGTGCTTAACTTTTGTGCCCACATGTCTTTTCTTTACCTATATTTAATTTAGCAGAAAGCTAATCTCCCTCAACTTCTTCGTAAGACACGTTCTAGACCCTTTGTCAGCTTCATTGCCCTTATACATATATAGACCTATGTATAAAACCACTATAAATATATAATGTGGAGCATATATGTTACAGAATATATATTATGTAGATAAAATAATACATATCTACTTTATGTATATATTTATGTTCTTGACTTCATCTTGAAAGCTTTTCAGGTAACATCGAAATAAACCAGCTTCTTGGGCCATTCCAAAACAGACACCTCCCATTACTGACCAAGTCACGTTGCAGAGCTGGTCTCCAGGGATGTTCCTGAGAGCACTGTAATCCTCATAAGCCACATGGAACAAAAAAGTCTTGAATTCTGGGTGGTGGGTTCTATTGACACCTTCATTTTTAACTGCTACCCAGCACCCCATCCACGTGTCCATGACTGACAGGTACAAAAGCTCCAGACATCTCTCAGTGGCAAATACTTCAAGGTGAATTATGAAGAAAGATAACAAAGATGTGACTTGTGCTAAGATTAGAACCAGTCAATTCTAATCTCTTCTGTACTGAGTGAATCATGATGGCAGTTCCTTCTTGATAAGCCATCCTGCATTATAATAGTAAAGGCCAGTAAAGTTAATCCTGCTTTGCTGGTGGTTGTCAGCCTTTGGGATGGAATTAGAAGTGGAAGTATGTGAACATGGCTTTTGTGCTTTTGTAAAAACATGCATTTTTCATGTGTGAAGTATTAATCCTAAAGCAACCAACCATCAATGTCACAGTCAGCCCCATTTACCCACAGCTATAGCCATCATGCTGTACTGCACACACAAGGGATGTGACATAGGGACTTCCCTTTCCCAGAGTTCAAGCTCCGTGCTTCCCTAGAAAAGGGTTCCTGCATAATATCTCAAAAATAACTATCCACCACAACATAAATAGCAATGCATACACAAAACCAAGGGAAAACTAATGCTCTAAAAAATGAAACATCAAGAAATCAATATGTATTCCATGGACTGAAATCAATGTTTTTAGATTCAGCATAGTTCTATGAACATTACTAGATAATGCTGTAACTGGTGAGCCATCTTGCTGTGTGAGACCGTTAAATACTCTGCTATGTGCCCCTTTGGATGAGATTACATTGCTGTCCTTTGTCACAGAGTTCAGGAGCAACCAGCACATACATATCCCCGTTGAGGTCATTGTGACGACTTTTAGAAAGGGTTCTGATGCTGTGCCAGCTGGTGTCCTGCTCGTGGGAGTCTCTAGCTTTCAAATGGCAGATATCTGATGGCTTTCTAAAAATACATTCTTTTAACTCTTGGAGCCTTGGGGATGGTTCTTGTCTCTAATTCATCTCTTCTTAAGGAATAAGAGGCCATTTGCTGGCTGGCCTCTTATTAAGAGACCAACTGCAGGCTGGTCTTTCTGACCTCTGCATACCACACATGTCCCTCAGGCCATGCTTTCTGCAACAACTCTGTGCAGATCTCACTGGGATTTTAAAGACCAGAAATAACATGGGTATTTTTGGAACAGCCTGTACATTACCACTGTTTCATGCAGGGTAATGAGCACAGAGCTGGCACTCAGAAAATACTGATTAATATAGAATGATAAATTCTATCACCCTTCTCTTCTGTGGACCAGGAGTGAGTATTTTTGTCTTTCTCTCTGCTATAATAATCACCTATTGCAAGTGTTGTGAGAATCAGGTAAGGAACTGAGGCTGCAGCCTTGGCAGGTGAGCAGGAGCCCTCAGGACCAAACAGTGAGTCTGAGGAACATAGAGAGATCCATTTTCAGAAATCCTTGATTTCTGAACACATTTCAAGTCAGTAGTTGAAACCATTTTTCCAGGAAGAAGATCTCATCACTTCTGTCTATTAAAGTGATGAGTAAAGAAATTGTTTGATAATATTTTGCAACATTGGGGAAACAAACACTATTAACCTTTCTCTTGGACCATTCCTCAAAAAAATCCATTATTGTATAGGAATATATGATAAGGCGTAGGAATAGGAAACTGTGATAATATTAGCACCAATAATGAAGGGTCAAAGTATCCAGTAGCTGAAGCCTGGTATTCCTAGACATTCCACATGCCTGCACTGCAATTAATCTCTGGTTTTAGTGAAAACATCTTTGGACTTGAAAAAGAATGTGACCAGAAGCAGAAACTCACTTTTAAACTCAGGTTAAAAAACAGCAAATAAAAGAATTTTATGCATAGCAGAACAAAACCCGTTGCTTGAGGACAGAATGAAATTCTTTATGCATATGAAGAATAAAATATATTTATCTGACCTGGATGCAGCTTTCTGATGATGCAAACAGCAGCCACAGCACTGTGTGCTGTGAGTGGAAGCACATACGTCAGTCTACAATATAAATGGCTTAAAAGCCACAAAGTTGAAAGCAGATCTTGATTCTCACATAATAAAAGCAAGAGATGCTGCAGAAAGGATTGAGCTTTCCTAACACTTAACTGGGAACTTTATCAGGAGATAATAAATAATAGTGTCCTAAGCCTATTCACCTTTTTTTTTTTACTTCCTACAGCATTCCTTCTGCAATCTTTCTGGATTTTAAGAAGCAGCAACAGCCATCAGTAAGCCCTTTAGCTGCAGGGAGTGCAGCTCCCGCAGCTTTTTCCATAGTTTGTAGTTTAGCACCACCTTCCTAGACACCAAAGAATGGCAGCTTTGCATTACCAGAACATTTGGCTTGAAAGCCTTAGAACAAAAAGGAAAGTGCAGAGAAAGGTGGTTATTTCCCTATCTGTTTTAATTACTAGACCTTTTTAACAAGATAGCATTCTCTGTCCTCAGCAATTTTTGCAGCTCATCAGTTTTCAGAAACCATCCCACAGATTAGTGCTCCCTGTAGCACTTCATTTATGGCTTTATAGCTGTGGCTCTGTGCTGTCACAATTGCAGGGCCCATCAGTTTGTTTCCAAGTCATGAAAACTGAAGTTTCTGATGTAAACTGTATTTTATGCTGAATATGGTGTATTTTAATGTGATTAAAAATGAGCTTGTGAATGCTTAATATGGACATGGTACTTTCACTCAACATTCATAGGCAACAAATTTCAACTTCTTTTCTGCAGTTCATGATAAATAGCTGTTAAGGAGAAAGTTTTGATGTCTCACTGAAAAACAAACAGGATTGACAATGCTAGTCTGTAGCCTCATTGTACAAAATTTAAATATTTTCTTCCATAATCCAAGGAGTTGGTAAGAAAAATGGTTAAGGTGACAGACGCATGGGTAACTGACCTGCATTGGTGTCAAAGACAAACCCATACCTTAAAGAAAATTCATGCAAAGCATGTAGATTTTTTTAAATTCATTATTCAATTTTCCCTTTCTGTGGGTTTCCCCAGCATGCCCTCACTTGCATGGGGTATGACCAGGATCAGCTACCCAAGAATAAGCTTAATCACAAAATTACCTTACAGTCACCCCGTGCAAAACCTCCTTCTAGGCTGAGCTCCTTATCTTGTGACCCAGAAGCTGCAAATACTCTCCATGACATGACCTGTTTTTGCAAAATTCTCAAAACAATCTAAGGTCTGTGTGCTTGGTGATTGGCTTGGTGCTTCCCATCAGCACTGTATGAGGAAGTCCCAGGAGGTGCTCCCTAAGACGTAGTCACAAAATTCTGGGTGACACATCACCATCCCCTCTATGTTGCTGGGGACAGTCCGGTGGCTAAGCCACTCACTGCCATGTTGGATACTAAAGCTCCATCCCCCTCTCAAGCCTTTGCTTCCCACTCTACTTTATTCACCAACTAGAAAACACTTCTACTATTGGGGAGACCTCTTTGGCATTTTGTTCCTTCATTTCTTTGCCTGTGCAATCACTCAAGTGTAATTTGGCTGTGAATATAAAAAAAACCCCTGTTTGTGTCTTTGACGGAAGAAAAAAACCCATGATAATGCATATTAAGCAACATTTTCCCTGCTAGGTATCCACCCTTCTATCACGCAATTACTTTCCCAAAATCGGTGCCTCAATGGCAAATGATGGCAGTTTTAATTAAGGCAGTGAGTTGATAAATGGATGCTCATTTAACATCTGCTGACCATGGGCAACAACACAGAGAGAAAAGTAAATGATAAGAAAGGAGCTGCAGGTGTCAGCCTTTAAAATCTTCCTTGAACTCCACATGTGAATCAGGTAATGTTTCTGGAGGCAACCTCAAGAAAATGTGTGTGAATGAGTCTTTTAAGGTGCATTAGTTTAATTTCTTTACACTATTATCTGGATATTCTCATTCAGAATTTTAAAAAATCCTAAAGTGACCTTAATTTAATTTATTTAATTTCCAAGGAGAAGTAGAGCAGATTGAATTAAGAAAACTGAAGTTCTGGCTAGGCGTGTCCAAGTAATACTTTATAATGCAGTTTAATTCTTGACTTTTCAATTCGTATTTTTAATTTTTTGGGGCTGCATTTCCAGTGCAGCCCTGAAAAGCCAAACACCAAATGCATTACTGAGAATGCCATGAGTGTGTGCAATGCTAAACAAATGTATATTAATTTTTGTCCTGTTTAATGGATTCTACAAATATTTCCAAAGACACTGCTACTCAGTAGAAGCAACTGTATGAACACATGCAACTGTGTGCTCATATGGCACATATTTTTGATGTTTCTGTTAAAATTTGAATTTTATTATAATTGCACCTGGAGTTTTCATAGAAAAATCTTTATATAAGAGTATATTTTAAATGTATATTATATTTACCTTTGTAGGAACTACTCATTTTTATGCAAACTTGCCCAATGTAAACAGATTAGCTCGTATTCAACCGTTTTTAGTTGTCCATAATTCCCTGGCTGTCCAGACCTTCTCGGACACCAATCATTATCTCTAAAACCCCTCTGAGATTCTCCAGTATCAGATCCAGATCAGTGACAGTGTAGGACAGGTAGCTTAGTCAGAAAAGCCAAGGGGAGGGCTCAAGCATCATGACATTTTCCAGTCACAATATTTATATCCCCAGTTCACAAAGCTGATTTTGGCAGGCTCTGGCTTCTCTTTTTTAAACATTAGCTTTGTAAGTGAGTCAGCAGGTACCTCAGAGGTGTTAACACTGGAGAAAAAGCCCTCTACAGCTGTGATCCAACAAAAGTCACAGTCCTCACAAGCACAGCCAGCCAAGTAGGCAGCTGCCCTGGGCTGGTAGTGCTTCTTCTTCGTCCCCTTCTTCCTTCACACATAGCCTTGCTGGCAGTGCCAGAGGCCACACAACAGCAGCACCTGGGGACTCTGAGGTACTGTGAGAGAGGAGCCTGGAGAAGGATCTGTGGGCTGCCCATGAGTGGGAGTTACAGATTTCAGCCACTTTGATTTAATGCTTTTCATCAGTGTAGTCTATCTCTTCACATAAATGACAGATGAGGAAGTCAAACTGTTGTGAGTAGTGAGATATGTCTACCTCAAATGTACTGGCCTGGTGAAGACATTTGTTTGCCAAGCAGTTTTCCATCTTTCAGGTAAGTGAATTTTTCAATTAGCTCCTGAGCATGGTATTTGTATAAAGTTTGTTTCATTAAAAACACTCTCTTTGTCTCCAGCTGCTGCACTTCAAATTTGATGGTATTGTCTGTTGTTAGAAATTGGAATAGAACAAAAAGCATACAGAGAGAACAGAAGGCACACAGAATTAGCAATTATTGTTTGATGAATACAAAGTGATAGCACCAGAAATAAAAGCTGAAAAAGTTGTGCTTACAGTTCTTTAACAACTTGGAATTAAATTTTACACAATGAGCATCTGTTATCAGTTGATTTTCCCCCACACTCCAAAAGCTTCAGTCAAGATAATTTGCCCATTTCTGGGGCCAAGGCTGAGGAAAAAAATATGTCACCGTTTTTCCTCTGCCAGATATGAAGTACCAAGACCTTCTACCATCTCCAGCAACCTCAATTTGAAGTAGGCATTTGGATTTGCCTGCAGACAGTTTGTGCAGTAGAAATCTCCACTATTATTCCCATGAAAATCCAGGCAAAATTTTCCAATAAATAAAAAATGATGATTGCTCTTGTCTGATTTGCACAGACCGAGGCCAAAGCCTCCTGCCTATGGTTACTCCCCAGCAACTGGGACAGGGCAGCCACCAAACTCCTTGGGGTGCTCAAGCCCAAGCACCTGAGTAACCATGCCCCATGCTGCTGGGTCATATCCATGTAGATGTCCAGCTGGGCAGCAAGAAATCCCTTGTAAATAGTCATTCTTAGCTTTGTAAATAGTCATTCTTCAGCATCTCACCTTTTCCTAGAGCATTTATAGCAAGTAGCAGGGAATAGCTTTTCTGTGAATTGGAGGGCAGTAAAAGTTCTCAACAGCTATAAAACAAGTGTCAGAAAATGACATCAGAGAAGAGCCAGTTGCAGTAAGATGCTGGAGACATGCTCTTTGTCTCTCCTGATCTGTCACAACAAAATTTAACTGTGGCTTTGGGTCATTCCTTCAAGCTGTAAAAAGCATTATAGTCATCTTCTGACTTATGGTGAGTGGTGGCAGAAAGAGGGGTTATACTGTGACTGCTTTGGACTACACATTAATTTCAGAGTGATTCTAGGGATAAAATTAAAATGCCATAGTATTTCTACAATATCTGAATAAATCTGATTCTTGTCTTAGAGGGAGTCTTAGCTCCGTGGCATTCTGTGTCCACAGCTATTAGACACAACATAAAAATATTGCAAGATACAAAATAATCCATTCCACAAAGTAGAGCTAGGCAAAAAAGTGAAGAACTCAATGGAATGATATATGTTTTTGGATGCAGAGGGCCTTAGAGCACCCACAGTTTTGGGGATGACACCTTTAAGGAATTCAAGGAGCCAGATAAGTTCAGTCAGACCTATGCACTGTGCTCTCCCCCAGTATGTGTCTGCTGTTGTGGGGAGAAGTGCAACCTCCCTGCTCCTAATGCTCATTCTCCATTTGCAAAATACACAGCCTGGGGCAGCTCACTGCCACACAGTGTTGGAAAGCATTGCCTAGAGTGGGTGGGTCTCTGGTGTTGAAAATAAAAAAAACACAACTCTTGGAAACCTCTGAACGTTTATTGAGGGCAAGAGCCAGCAGACCTCCAAGCTGGCTGCAGCGCTCTGCCGATGTGCTCTGCCAATGCAGCTTCCAGCTGGGCACTGGGCCGCCCCTCTAGGCCTGGTGCTGTGGCAGTGGTCATGAGAGGGGCTCTTTAGGGTGGCTGTCTGCTGGCACCAAGCACAGAAGCAGCTGGAACAGCTGCCTGCAAGAGCAGGCACATCGCACTCTGTCTGGCCCAGTGCTGGGTGCAGGCAGAGCAGAGCCTTTGAGGCAGAGGGGCACAGGGTGACTCCTCGACTTCTTCCAGGGAGAGGAGGCATTGATGGGCTCCTTCAGGCCTGCCTGTGGCAGCTGGCTCATGCTGCTGTTCCTTGCTCCTGCAGGTCTGGTTCTGTGGTGCCCAATGCCGTGTCCTGCCAAGAGAGACGTGCAAAGCGCTGGAGCTTTTCTGGTGCTGAGAAAAGAGGAGCAGAGAAAAGCCCAGAGTGCTGTGGGGGAAGCCCACATGGATCTCCTCAGCAACTCCCCAACATTCAATCTGGGGCGAGATGCCTGGGGCAAACTATGGTGAGCTGTCAGGGGGACATGAGAGGAGAGCTGGAGCCTCCAAGCCCCCAAAGCACCATGCTCTTCACCAGACACCAGCTGGATTAGCACAGAGCACGTGCCTTCAAGAGGTGGTCAGAAAATCTGGGTGATGTTCCACACAGCTGAAATCCCTGGCGCTCTCGTGGTATGTCTGGTCCCAGGGCAGGCACCAAGGATTCTATACAGCCCTTCACAGCTGAGTAGAGGAGCAAAATGTGCTGGAAGTACGTTTGAACCTCAGGGTCAAGGTGCGATATGGAGCCAATACTAAAGATGGAGACATGGAAAATAGGCACCCCACACTACAGTGGAGGAGCCCTGGTGAGCTCCTGAGTGCCAATGAAGGGAGCACCCCAACCCAGCTCTTCCAAGGGCTTCAATGGGGGTAGAAGTTCCTAACTCTTGTCACTGAAGGAAAAGGCTCTGAGATGACAGTTGAGGTTGGAAAGGATCTTTGAAGTTCACCATGTCCAAGGTCTCCACTCAAGCTAGGTCAAGATGTACAAATGCAGGTATTAGAGATAATTTACTTGAGAGTAAAGTATTAGAGGTTTTATCTCATAAATTTTTTGTCATAGTCAGCCAGGTTCTGTCTTTCTGGTCCTACTGGTGCCAGTTTGAAACAGAGTGGTCAACAAAAAATACAATTGATTGCTTTACTGGAAACAGATTCTACCATATTCAGCATTTACTATCTTTCATGAGCAGCAGAAGTTGTATGCTGTATGTGTTAATGAATTCTTCATCCACCAATGCTGAAGGCTGTAAACATTCTCAGTGTAAATTTGAAATAGACTAGCACACACCCTGAGTAACTAGTTTTCCCACTTTTCTCTGTCTTCTGCTCTGACTTGCCCTGTTACTATTTCCATGCAGAACGGCTAAGAGCCAGCCTTCCCTGCCTGGGTAACCAGTGGCAATACTCAGAGCCTGATGTGCTCACTCATATATAAAGATATATGTTTATTAATTATTTCAGAGATACAACTATTTGTCCTTCTGCTACTACCTGAACTTCTGTGGCTTGTGACAACTTATTTTCAGGCTTCTGTAAATAATATTGTTGGTAGCTATTAAAATTATTAATATTTACATTATTACTTTTAAAGTTATTACCTCTGATTAGCACTTCAGAACCTAGTGAAGAACTGTGAAATATAAAACTAAATGTTTCTATTTTCTATCTACTCTAGAAGACCAGTAATTCAGTAACATTTTTAATAAATGTTAATTAATCTCTCATTATCTGCTCTCCTGAGACTTTGAAAGAGTTAGTAGAATTCTTAGGTCCAACACTACCTATTCCAAAAATCCTTGTGTCTCTGTATGTCTTTCTGTCTTCCTTGGGTCCCTGATGACTCTTTGAGACATGATGCATATGAGAACTCTTCAGTTGTTTCAATGAAAACTCCAAAAAGGAAAATTCCTCATAAGGAATACATGTTACATTTCAAAGGACATTTCTAGCTCTAACAACCCCAGAATCTAAGACTTCAAAAAAAATCACACTTTTAGAAAAATGGAACTTTATCAACCACAGCTTTTATGACGTGATTATTTTGTTGTGTCACAGCCAAACACTGCCTATTCCCTAATCATGGATTAAGGCTCTTGAAAAACATTTCCAATCCTTTTATTTTCTTTATTTATCTCTTAAGGCTTTGAATTACGTGTCAATATGCTCTGATTTTCATCACAGTAACAAAGCCTACAAACTCCTAAACTGAGAATCTTGGATAAATCACTTGACTCTAGAAATGGAAGATTTATGTGCCTCTGTTTAAAGAAAACAGTGCTGCAAATAAAAGCCTATAAACTGGGAAAGAGAAGTTTATAACCTATTTCTAATCAAATTCAAGGACAAGAAAATAAAGTAAGAAAACTAGATTAGATACTTTAAATATTTTTTTCCCTAAGAACTATTGGTAGACAATATTAGGATTATTTATAACTGAAAGTATAATTTAATTGTTTACTCTTCATTGTTGTGGTTCCACTGAGAGTTGCTAGTCACGTGTGTTGGCCATGGAATTTGGGTGTCTTGGAGGACACATAGGACAGAGGAAATTTGGCAAAACAAGTGGTAATTCCTAAAAAAGTAAAGCAAGGCTTCTTACTTCATATAGAAGGACAGAAAACCTAAGCTCACTTCTCTGGAAATGGAAAAACTTCTTCCCTTTGGTTGTTTCTTTAGAATTTATGACATTCAGAAGGCTTGAGTTTAATGACAGCAGAAGGGATCACATCAACCCTACACAGTGATGTCTGTTGCCTCAGATCTGCTGATGCTCCATTTTGAGGGGGATTGATCACCACATAAAAATCAGTCCTGTGAATTATGTCTTTGCTTCAAAAATGTTTTGTGCTTCCCGATACATTGCAGTGTTGCAATGACAGGCATTTTACCCTGAATGAAAATTAGATGAAAGGTAGCTGGAAATGCAGTTTCTTTGGGTTTCTTCCTGAACAATATCAATTTTTTTCCTCTATTCATAGCCTAAGTTGTTCAGCTGATTTTTACAAAGAGCAGGTATAGGGTTTCATAGTACTTTTGTGTACATCATGCATCACTTTTTACATAGCTATAGTGATATACTATAAAATGAGAAGAGAACTTCCAAACAATGCTCGCTAGGTTACAAACTTTCCCTGATAACCAGGAAATTTGGCTAGACATTTAGGGATTTCTTTCCAATGTCATACGTCAGCAAACTATGACTCATACCAAATTCACTTAGTCCCTAAGAGGATAATATTAACTCTGGCTGAAGCCAAATAACTCAAAGTTTTTGTGTGTGAGCAGGAAACAGATTCAACACGACCTTTTGTTAGATTAACATAGCAATGAAGGGGCTGCAGCAGGCAGAGGAATGAGCTGTTGGGTTGGATATGTCTCGTGGTTTCTCAGAACTGAAGAAATGTCTTTCACAGCCTATGGGTATTACCACAGAATCAGTAGGTCGTGGCAAAAGTCCTACTGACTTAACTGAACTACTGCTGACTGGATGGATGTTCCCAGATATTTAACTGATGACTTGCCTGGAATTCATCCTGACATGTCAGCCTGCAGGCACAGATCCCAAATAACGCAGAAGAATTTGAAGAAGAATAGCTGTATCGGCTATGCAGTACATGTTGTGTACTGCAGGCATAATAAAAAAATTGTCTTACGCTACACAATAACCATAAAGAACATACACGTTAAACAACTTTTAATCTTTCTCCATTGTGCCAGTAAAGCAGAAGTAGCCAATTAGTTTTAAAAGCGCACCTTTTTTCTAGTGTAGCTGCAAAATACTTAAGTGTATTGTCACTAAATTCAAGAGGAAGTGTATACTAGTTTAAATGACCAAATACCAAATAAACAAGCTATGCAATAGTTCTTAATGCAATTCTTAGCCAGCAAGGAGAAAATGTTAAGACTATTAAAGGAAATCGCCGTAGCTTTTAGCTCTTGTAGAGTCCCCTGCTAATTTCCTAAATTAAGATCATCCATCTTTTCAATTAGTAAATACTTTACTAAAGCTGGAATATTTTCACCAACACCACTTTTTTTCACCCACAGCTTTTACTACTGTTGGTTTACACAATGAAGCCACACAGCCAGCAATCACTTGCCCTTATCTGTGATGCTGTGTACCTCTACAAGGCAGAGGGAAAAGGAAGTGTGCAGGAAAGTGAAGAAAGTGAAGTGTTTGGTCTCCTCCTGCTGTTTATACTCCCCTAGCTCCAGGATCCTTTGAGGCCACCAGTCTGGGTGTACAGCTCCATACTCTTGCTTCTTTCACGAAGAAGAGCAAAGGAAAAAGATTAAATTCAATCCTCTCTCACCCTCTGAGTATCCAGATAGGCATTGTATAAATACGCGGAGATCAAAGCTTATTAGCTGACAGCATTATAAAATAGAATATTGGAATGAGGTTTATTACTAAGGGGCTCACTCAGACTAACTTTTTCACCTCAACTTCTGCCTGGCAGTTACAATAAATGAAAACTCTACACTACCAATTACTGATCAGGCATCTGATTAGTTTTATGCCATACATTTCCATATTTTATTTACAATTGCTTTGTCTATTTTCCAAAGTAGTAGCTGGGAGTACCCTACCCTTTTATGATTAAACACTTGTAAGAATTGCTTAGCTTTGCTACTAAAGCACAGGAGCAGAGTGTTTGGCAAATGTAAATTGGTGTTTCAACAGAAACACGTTTGTGCAGAAAGTTGCAGCAAACAGGTGCTGAAACTAGTCAGCCTCACTTCTGTACACTCAAATGGAGGTCAGAAAGAGCACAAGACACATACATGCTGAAAGCATATACCTCCAGGATTACTGTGGCAGCATGAAAAGCTAAGGATATATCTTTAATGCACAGCATGGTACTGGGGAGCTATCTGCAATAACTGAGACATTTGAAGCAGTGTGTTAGGATCATGTTGATCCACACTGCGGCTCATGCTCCCTCAGCCCACAAATGCTTTGTACTGTATAGACAAAAGCTCTGTTAAAAAAAAAATAATTTACTTTAGTTTAAGAAGTCATCAGCACCCACAGAAACTGTGCTCATCGGCTTGCTCCAGCTTTGCCCAAAAGCCCATGCTGACCCTGTGTGGGACCTGTCACTTTTGCACAGCGCAAGGAGGGAAATCTACAATGTTTCCTAAATCCATGGGCCAGACAACCTGAATATCTGTGATTAAAATTGCCACTGCTACAACCTGTCATAGTTTCATTGCTGACTTTTGCTCTCTCGATCGTACTGCTTTTGACCTCAATGCCTAGACCCGCATTTGCTTAACTTACAGGTAAAGCACCCACAGGACAGCACAAGGTCAGTGCAACAGAACTGTGTCAGAGAAACATATGCAAAACTACCCAACACATCATTGCACTCCCTGGCATACATAGCCCTACAACAAAATCTGGAAATGCGTGGGTGGGACTTGCCCACGCACACATCGGGTTATCATACCCATCTCCATACCCCATTTCTCCTTTGCTTTACAGGCACCAGCCACAGCAATTACTCAGTCTCTTCTGAGCAGCTGTTCTCCGTGTGTATTTAGCTGCACAGGTTGCCAAGAATTTTAAACCCAGAGACCTTCTGCTATACTTGCACAACAGAATGTTTGTTAGGGGAAGCCAGTGCATGCACACCCACCCTTTCAGCTTCCACTGTATCCTAATATTGCAAACTGCTTTTGGACCTGAGAAGTCATGGGAGAGACAGACTACTCATATGAAAGTAATCTGAAGCTAACACATCCCACACCCACAGCCAGCGCTGCCAATACCAAACAAATGGTAAATGGCAGTAATGAAAGGGAAGTGTGTTGTTAAGTGAAATATTTGCAGACTGTTTATAAACAACAGATAGGGACTTTCCAGAGATGTAAAACAGGTTCATCTTTTTCCTGAAGAAACTGGTAAACAAGGGCAGAGAAACGCTAGAGGAATCTTATACACAAGATACAGTAGGAAGTCACTGGAAATTATTTAATTAGAATGTAAAGTAAAAATAATTTTTATCATCAGAGGGAAAGTTGTTAAACAACCTCTAAATGCAGGTGAATTATCTTTCACTCAAAATTACCCTTGTAAAATTTATCATCACACACCATATTATTAATTGCCATGATTAACAGGGAAAGAACTTCTTGCTTTAAAATTCTACTAATTTAAAATTTATCAGTAGATCATCAGCTGCAATAGCAAAGGCCATGGCAATGCTGTAAAATAAGTACTCTCCAAGGCTGCAAGAGAGATTTCCTGCAGAAACCTGAAGGGAGGTGCACAACGGTGCTGTTCCTACCTTCTCTAGGACATACACAATGTGGAATAGACATCAGAATCTGTCTTCTGCAAATGTCAGCAACCTCACTGCTTGCCTTGATTTCATGTAGGATATCAACTTCTGATATGGCAAAAAATGTTAATAAAAATGTTTTATGTGTCTGAAAATTAGGTACCAGTTTTAAAGGCAACTCATTCTTGCTACAAAAAACACGTACTTTTGTTGCTGTTACTTTAAATATTTTTCATCTGCAGTAACAGAATTTTTTTCCCCTGGGTTTTAGAGGAAACACTGTCCCAAAATTGCCATTAACTCATATTGATCAGCAGCTTATAAATGGGCCATTTGTGTGACTGAACTGCTGCAGTATCTGCTGCCATACTGGGAAGAAACTTTGATGGCATTTTTCTCATCCTTGTCCCTGGGAGGTGATGGGTTGTCCTAGTTCACCCTGAGTTCTTGCCAAGACCTGAGATGACAGTCTCAGAAGAGAATAAATCCCAGAGAAAAAGAATTGCTGGCCTCTTTTTGTACATGATTGATTTGATAGTTTGGAGCACAGAAACATATTCCTTTGTGTATTACTAGCAGAAAATTAATAGCCCCTTTTTTTTGCCACAAGAGTGTTAGGTGCTTGCCTCATAGATTCTGCCCCCTTTCTCAGTTTAATTAGCAGGAATGAGTTTAGATGAGAAGCACTTTGGATCCTAAACTTTAGCTGATGATTAATGCTTTTGGGATGTTTCAGTGTGGTAGTGTTTTAAACTCTCCTCCAAAATATACGAGAATATTCACCCTTCTCCAAAACATCTCTGATTCTGTGGCATGAACTGACATGCTGCTCATCTATCAGAGCTGCTGATTTTTACAGTTGTGCATGCCTTGCCTTGTAGTACCCTGACACAGGTAAATAAATATCCATTGAACACATTAAACAGTTTTCTTCTTGTATTTATCTAAAGCTTTTGTGGTCTGTTCTCATTGTTCCCTGACACGGGAGTTAATTGATGTGCCAAGCAAAGCTGCTTTGACATCTCCCTGCTGAAATGTAAAGCTGTAAAGTACTTAGGAGCTGATCTGACTTTCTTGGTTTAGGGAAGGCTACTGCATGCCTTCAGTCAAAATGTCTATAGGAGAGCAATTCTCACCCTAAAGGGACTGAAGTCATGCAGCATTGCATAGATGTAGTTACAGACACAAAATAGGTATTTTGGGTACCATTCAGTAAAAAAAAAATAATTTGGCCAAAATCTACTTAGTTTTATTTTTTTTTTTCAATTAAGGTTTATACATACTTGAAGATGTAAGTTTGAACAGATAGGTTTTAAGCAAGTGTGAGAATGAAGCTTGGTACTTACCCTATCTCTCAGATGTGTTTTGAATCTGATGAGTTTACAAGGTCAAACAGTTCTTACATAGTCAGCCCTGCAAAGCCTGCCAGAAAGCTGTCAAATTATGAGGGGTTTGTTGTGTTTTTTTTTTTTAATCTTCATTAATTAAGTTCCCACAGGAGCAAAGGTTTCCATTTTCAGCACCAACAATTGTATCCTACTCTTTATTAAGCCATTTAAACTATACTGAAAACTGTGAAGTGGCTTGAGGGTTTTTGACTGGCTTCCTGATTACAAATAACATTGATTCTCATCCCAAGTGCACTTGCAGTAGAAAAATAATTTGTTGTGAGCACCTTAGCTTATGGGCCTATAGTAGAGATTTTTCAAGACATAAATCCCCAGTCACTACAAGTAAAACTGAGAAGATAAATAGTTAATGTGCTGTTGAAAAAAAGTGGTGCCCTTAAGTTTTATATTGGCAATATATCCAAAATTAACTTTCGGAGATGTGATCTAATCTAATCTAATCTAATCTAATCTAATCTAATCTAATCTAATCTAAAAATCTAATTATAGCTGGATTTTTTATATCACGGGGTTTTTTATATACATTTATTGTGATGCTAGCAACTCTAAAACACAGAAATAATTTATTTTCACTTCTGAAATATGCATATTGATTTCAAATATAATCTCAGAATCACAGAATTACTAGGTTGGAAGAGAGACCTTCAATATCACTGAGTACAACCCATGCCCTAACACCTCAACTAAACCATGGCACTGAGTGCAAATACAGGCTAGATGTAAATTTACTAACACAAAAGACAACATTCTTGTCATGTGCAAAAGAAGAATTGCTCTTTAAATATAATTAAAATCCTCAGAGAAACTTGTTCAAATATTTAGTGATTTTCAGGTGTTGCTAAAATATGCTGATTATTTTTCAGATTCTGCAGCCTTCCAGCTTTGGGAGACATTTTTTCTATGAGTGTTGCAAGTTCACATGGATATCTCATGACCATTGAGACTAAAATTTAAAATTAACAGGATGGTGGGTTTTTTTCCCAATTGTGATGACCACAGTACACAGGATATACAGAGTATCTGGCAACCATAATGTCCTTCCTTCCTCCACCTCTTTAAATATTTGTTAACACTCTCTTTCTGCACATGCTGAATATTCTGTGAAGAAATCCACATTAAAAAATAAGAGTATAATGTACGGGGAGGAAGATGGGAGCAGCAGGAGAGGCAGATGACTTAAGGAGCAAGCTGGAGGGAAGAAATGAGATGATTTCTAATGACTGCAGGTGGACAGCTGGTCCCTAGAGGAATTGCTGGTGGTGACAGATGACAGCAGGAGAAACTGGGTTTCACAGGGGACTGAGGGGAAGGTGTGGGAGCAAGGGGCAGACATGACAGCTGAAGGTTGTGCTGGGGATTTTTGGGCACATTGTACCTCCCAAGACCTGGGGATCCACTTTGGTAATGCCCCCAAGGCTAAGGATGTCACCAATAACAAAGTTGAGGTGAGATGCAGCAAAAATGGGAGCAGTGAGGAAAGACTTATTTGGGGCAGGCTGTTTATCTGAGTGGAGATAGGGAGAGGTAGGGAAAGGGATGTAAGAGAGAAGTTGAAAAGGTGATCAAGAAAGCAAAAAGGAATGGATAAGAGTGAGGAAGATAAGGTATAGAAACTATGTTATCTGGAAATAGTTGAGGAACAGCACAGTGCTTGGCCACAGTCCTACAGCACCATTTAGGTCTCAGCCCAGCCTCCTGCTCACAGTCCTGAGGTCAGACATAGCTGATGCTGGTTTTGCCCAGGTGAATCTTGAAAGATTGGGGATCTTCAAAACCAGGATGCCTAAACTGTGATCAGTTGTCTCACATACACCAAATTTCATCCGTGCATCCACAGCCCAGATGGCTGGAGGCAGTGTGGTGCTTCCCCCCTCCAGGAAGGTGTCCCCAATGACTGTTTGAAAGCATCTTATCCTTTCTGCCCCACCTTGTCCCCATATCTTAGGTCGTCAAATGGACACAGACACAGGGCAAGGTTTGTCAGAGGCGAGTGATTGTACAAGTCAGGATCAACCGAAAATTTGCCAGCGTTCACCTCACTTTAGCACTTTTCATCATGCCCTTCCTGCAAAACTAAGGATAATACATAAGAAAGTGGTTTTAACCAGGATACAAGCCATTTATGCAAACCAGGTGCTTATCCAGGGTTTCAACTTTAAATAATTGCAACCGGTTAACGACTTAACTCATTCAAAATTTTGGTACCTAAGCATGTAATCACTCAGTTCTCTGCATTTGTCAAATTAATCAGGACTAGAGAGGCCCCACTTCCTTACATTTCATTTTTCATTGACTGTTTACATGAAAAACTCTGTGATCTCAACGCCACCACCTCATCCTCAGACAGCAAACTTTGTGATTTAACCACAGGAAATATAATTTGTGCAGCCATAAGGCAGTAAAAGACCTAAAGACATCAGCAAGTCTAGGTTCTGCATCAAGGCCAGGGAAAAATACACATAAAAATAAACTGCCTAACCTGAAGATCTTTGGCTGCTTTAGCTCCACAGCCACCCATGCAGGCTCTTCCACGGCTTCATATCCTTGGGATGTTACTGCAGCACTGCTGGATCTGCAGTCCCCAAATGTCCTCTAATCCTTCCCTCAGCAGTGACAGTACTCAGTGACTCCTGCCCAACTGTACCACCTTTCTTTTGTCACTGTGTTAAAAGTCACCCCTATCTCAAGTTTCTCAATATTTTTTAATTCTAGCCTTGTTCCCCTCTGCTCACATCTTCTTGTGGCCAAGAAAATGTGTAAGAGACACCCGGAGCTAGGTGTAAATTACCTGCTCTCTAATCTGATGTGAGACACCAGTGAAGGTGTGGCTGGCTTCTCTCCGTGTCAGCCTCCCACAGGCATTCTGCGCCCACACAGACTCTACTAGTGCTCTCATGCCCTTCAGGGCATTCTTTAATGAATTTTCCTTTGTAGCTATCTAGTTATTTTTACAAATAGTGTCAAACTAAGTATCTCCAAAACCTTTTTCCCACTGCCAAATTCATTTGACAGTAGCCAATAATTTCATAATTATTCAGGGGGAATAATACAGATTTCTGATGCCGAAAGTGACAGTTCTTTACAAAATAGTAAAAGGTTGGTTAAGGCATTGTCTTGGTTTAGGGTAAATTTGGGAGTAAACTTCTGAAGGGGGTTCCGCTGGGAGGCAAACCCAAACAGCCCCTCCCCCCAGCCAGTCCAGGAAAAATTTCCTCAGAGAAA
>VZUI01020104.1:0-10009 GCA_013401135.1 Cettia cetti | reverse complement strand
GCAGAGCAGAGCAGGACAATCCCCTCCCTTGCCCAGCTGTGATGCTGTGCCTGATGCACCCCAGGACACGGGGGCCCTCCTGCTCCCAGGGCACTGCTGGCTCATGTTCACCTTGCCAGGACACTCACATCCGTTTCCTGCGCTCATTTCTACTTTCCAGCTTCTCCTTTCCCCATCTGTCTGTACATCCAGGGTTGCTCCATTCCTGGTGCAGAATCCAGCACTTTCCTTTGTTGAATTTCATATGGTTGGTGCCTCTCATTTGTCAAGGTCTCTCTGCAGGTCCTCCCTGCCCTCAAGAGAGTGGACAGCTCCTCCCAGATTTGTATCGTCCACGAATTGCTTAGTATCATGGCCAGTCCTGTGTCCAAGCCATTTATGAAGATGTTTTAAGAGCAGAGGGCTGAGCATGAGCCCTGTGGAACCCCCATAGTGACAGGTCAAAGTCTGATGTCACCCCATTCACTGTAACCCTTTGTGCCTGAACCCTGAACCAGTTGTTCGTCCATTAAATGATGTGTTTACCCAGCTGTGAGCTGGATATTTTGTCCAGAATGGTGTCCTAGGGTGACTTTATGATGCTTGTATCCCTGACTGTCTGTTCTGTCTATGCTGGATAATGAGTTCTACACCTTTAGGACTGGTTTCAACAGCCAAGGGGAGAAGTGCAGTTTGTTTTCAGAAGCTGCACTCACTCCTCCACATTCCTTTTCACGGAATTCCCTGTGTTGTCTTCAGCACTGACAGCAGGAGAGAGTTCTCCTTTGCTTTTAGTTAAGTTATTTTAGCTGGCTGAGGCAGAGAAGCTCCCCAGACTGTGGCTCTTCTTTTTATTGGAACTTGCCGCTGGCTACCCTCGGTGAAGTCCCTGCCTGGTGAGGGTCTTCTGGGTGCCACGACCTTCCCCGTTAGACACCTTTTAAAAGGCCATCCTTTCCTTGGGTGGCACTGACACGACCCTAGTGATAGCTGTTGTGTGATAGCTGCTGAAGCAGCGGGGCAGGGAGCCCACAGTGATTTCAGTTGGTAGAGCTGCGGAGACAGCTCTCCCAGGTGGCTTCTCTTTCCAGATGGAGTGGGGAATAAGAGACGGGAGACCTTCAGTCTTCCAAGAACTTCTTTATTGGGCAGGAACTGACAACTGAAAGACCCCAAGGTGCCTGGGAGCCTTTCTTTTATCCACTGTCTCAGGGGGCGGGGTTTGGTAACAGACCAATAGGGGAAAGGATTAGGGAACTAACCAATCGGGAAGAGGATCCAAATTGGACCAGTCAGGGTGGGGAAAAGTTCGGAGGTAGGGGAACAACCAATGGGAGAGAACTGGGAACTTTTGACCTATCAGGGCCAACTGAAAACTTTGACCCAATTGGAGAGCCAGAAACTTTTCTATTATTTTAAGACGTGCTTTTCCCTCCATGGGAGAGCATTCTCTCCTATTCGTGCTTCCTGGTCCCCAACAGGAACTGATGGGCCCTGCTGGACTGAAAACCCAGAGGAGCCCCAGGAGCTCACACCTGTGTCCCACTGGGGCCCGGGATGGCATTTTCCAGCATCAGAGGGACTGATGAGAGACTGAGAGAGCTGAATGTCCCACAACAAGGACTTTCTGAATCTGCCATCGCTTCAGAACAATGAGAGGTTTAATATTATTCATTTTTCCATGTTTGTGAATACTTGCTTGTTAAATAAACAGCTTTTTCCACTTTTCTCAAAGGAGATTTATGTCTCCCAAACTGGTGCGGGGAGGGGCCACTTGAATTTGCTTTCTAGAGGAACCCCTTTAGAGGTTTCCTCCCAAATTTGCCCTCGACTGGGACAGATGCTCAGAGGGAGAGTATTGAAAGCTTTACTGAAGTCCAGAAAGATTACATCCACTGGCTTCCCTTGATGAGCTAGGTGAATTACCTTGTTGTAAAAGGAACTCAAGTTTGACAAACAGGACTTTACCCTCACGTGACCAAATGACTGTATTCACCAGGTTCCCATTGGCTCGATCTCTCTGGATTCCCAAGAACACTCAAAAACCATCCAAGAAAGATTTTGCAATGACATTAACTAGCTCTTTAGGAATTCTTGGATGAATCTCATGGGGCCCCATAGATTTGTTAGGGAAGCTGAAGCAGCTTCATGAAAAGATGAAGCAGCATCATGACAATTTCCTCTGAAAATATATCTGGGTCTTCATGGCATGCCAATTTTCTGTGATTTGGCTGCCCTGAATCCAGCCTCAATAATTTCAAACCGAGATTTTCAGGCATGCAGCAGAATACCTTTCACAGCTGCTGTCTCCCAGTACAAATGCCAGGAGCCAAATGGGATCAGCAATTCCACTCTTGAAGCCTCCAAATCTCACCTGCATAGAAAACCAGGAAGGTTTGTTTTGGCTGACTGTCCCAAAGCCACATGCCTCCCTCTTCAGATCCAGAGTAAAACTACAAGATGGATTTTCACCAAGCTGGGAAAAGAAGAAACATCTGTCTTGTGTTTAGACATATTCTTTTAGAAACTCCTTTTAGATTTTGGAGAAAACTAGTCAACAGAGCATATTTTGAAAGAGGCATTTTGTTGCATGAAATAATTTGCACTTTTAGATCAGGTGAATTATAAAGGAATAAAAGATGTGGGAACATATAAAGTGAAACAAATCTGATTGTGAAATGAGTTTTCAGCATATGATCTATTTCAAATATTAGTAAAAATAAAGCAAAGTTATAGCACAACACAGAGTAAAGGGCAGAAGCAGAAGGAATTTTAGAAGTAATTGGTTTTCAAATTAAACTTATACAAGCAAGTTAAAAGTTCTGTCAAATACAGCTATGGTACTAAACTGAAACTGACGTTCTGTATATATTTTCATCTTGCAGACCTGTTAATGGGAAGAAATGGTAGAAGTCAAGACTTGAAATGCTACAAGGTGACCTTAAAGTCAGCTATGAATGTTTCACAGCTGAGCTTTAGCTATGCACCATATTCTTTCCAAATTTAAGAACATTTGTACTCTGTCATGTTTTGCAGAGTGAGTTACTAGGCTTTAGACTGCAGCCTGGAAATTACTATTTAGAACCTGGAACCTGCTTAGAGACATATACTATTTCTCAGACCAAAATGACAGAAAAGTATGTAAAAAAATCAAGCTGGACTTTATTTATTTTTGTAGCCTTTATTTGCTTTAAGCTTAAATCCTTTCCAAGCTTCCCCCAGGGAAAAGATTTTTCATAATTAAGAAATCTGGGAATTTGACCAAACACAGAGCAGCTGGAAAGACAAGAGAAAATGTAGCAATAAAATTAAATTACACTAAATGGGTATTTCTCAACAAAGGAAGGAGAAAAGCACTTGAAGGGAAATAAATCAGGACATTTATTAAATAATTTCTACATAGGATGACCATTTTTTGAACATTTTGCTAGTTCCATGAATCCAGAAAAGATACAAACATCATGGGGACACAATATAAAGAAATGAAAAAAAAATTTTTGTTCACTCATCTCTCTTTCTAGAAAGTCTTCCAGCAGAGCAAGTTGAGTTGTCACAAGACTTCCGATAATATTTGTGTCTGTGAGAGGCTGCAGGAACAAGGACGGTCTAAGTTAATCTAAAAACACTAGGGAAGTTAACAGGCAAAATAAACAGTGACAGGGAGAGCATACTTTGATGAGAATTCATGAGAGAAAAAGGGCCAAGGGATATGCACACTCTGTGGAGGGAAGCATCCCCACAGCATTGAGCAGAGTGGGAGTTGGTAGTGGGAGATTTCACTTTCTGCAGATGCTGAGGTCAGTAGCTTATGGCTGGGATATCCTCTGTGTAGAAGCAAGACCTAGAAAATTTTGAAAGAGTTGTCACAGGACCCTGGAAAAAATAAGAAATGGGAGAGAGAGGTTTAATAGTTAAATTTATGCCAGTTTGCATTTATGTGAGTGCCACACCTTTTCTTCATGAACTGAGTCTATAACAAGTCAAGGTCTGGGACTGGAACTAGATCATGTTTGCTCAGTGGTGTACTGAGGGAGGACTCTTATGCTTGTCCTGTTATGATGTGCCTGTTCACTCTTCACAGTCCTGCCCACAGGTTTGTTACCAATCTTTGGAATGCAAGCCAACAGAGCTGCATCTGCCAGTGCATAGCTTTGCTGACCGAATGGTTAAGCTGTGAATGAATATGTTTGCTCTCTCAACACTGCAAAGTAACATTCTGACATATCACTCAAAAAGTCTTTTCATGGCAGATATTAACAGACTTTTAGCACTGCCAAAGGTCAGGTTACTGAAAGAATCTCCATTATAATATCATAAATACCCATTTAGAGGAAGACCTCATCCCTGGCCTGAATATGCCAAATATAGCATGTATTTCACTGTCCTCAACTGTATGTCAGTAGATCAGGAAAGTACAAATATCTACAGGAGAGATGGATTAGAAAATACAAACAAAACGACACAGATAACAGCTAAACAAAAACCCCCAAACAAATTGAAAAAAAAAATCAACCATTTAGAAGGAGCAAAGAAGCGAAGGTGCCAAAAATTGTATAAGATGACCATGGACATTTTTCACTCCAGCTTCTTTTTATCTCACTGTATTTGCTGATTTCTATACATAATATCTGCTGCTTTCATTTTACTATTCTTCACATGCTGCTGTCACACTGACAGACTGAGGCTGTCAGGCCACGGCTCACGGAACACTTCTCCCAATGCATTTATTCTCCAATTGCTTTGGGAAATGACAGTGCTCTTGTTCACAGACAGCCAGCTCTGACCTGTTCTGCTCTGGAGCTTTCCTCCAGCCTTCTCAAGGATATTTTCTCACCTGATACAAAGACTTTTATAATGTTCTGGACCTGTAGTTCTTAATTTGGGCAAGTCTTACTCAGATTTCATTAGGACGATGTGAAAAAAAAACCAGCTGCCTTTGAATCTTAAAGAAGTCCCTCTCACTCTCTCTCTCTCTCTCGCTCTCTCACTCTCTCTCTTTCTGACTCTCTCTCTCTTTCATTCTGCCAATTTTATTTTTCTCCTTTTCTTGCTTAGGATGCCATTAGCAGAGCTCAGAGCTGTAAAGGTTCACTATGTTGTTGACAGGAAAAAATCCTTGTGCTAACATCTGTGTTCAGAAAGTGAACATTAGAGGACTGTGAGCCCTGATGCTGATCCCTGATGCCTGGCACCTTGCAGTGATTTGCCTCGCTGTAAAACCAGTACAAAACTCTCAAGTAACAATATTTTAGTCAATTTTGCATTCTGTTTGCACTCATTTCAAATACAAAATATTTGACATGGAAAGGAGAAGCCTGCCTGTTTCATGGGAAGTTTGTGATGTATCAAATAGTTTTCTGAAATATTTATGTAAACCATTATGACCCTGTCTGAAATTCTATGTAATAGTAGCAGAACTTGAAATTACTTTAAGAAAATGACAGTAACAAAGTGTATATTTATAAATTTTAAGTAAGAAAGCACTATAATTCAGAAATTTTTATATTTATGTAATATTTTGACCTTTATATGTTCCAGAAAAAAAAAAAGTTGCATTTAGATTGTTTACTTATTAGCCTTTAAAAATTATATTTATAATACTTTTGCACAAGATCCCTATATTTCCGTATATTAGAGGTGCACACTCCAGACAATGTGTATATTGCATCTTTTCTAATCCAAGTGCATGGGAAGACTACAGTCAGTAATTTTGCAGACTACTATTACTGCCATTTATTTTTCCTATACTGCTGCAAGAAATGCCACACAACCTGTAATATGCAAAGGCAGAGGAAAAATTACTGTCCCTGCACTAAAGATCTAAGTAAAGAGAAAAGATCTTGTGAAAATTACTCTATTCTTTTGAGTACTGCAGTCAGTATAGTCCAATACAGCCTTTCTACAGTCCTACCATAAACTCATTAACCATGCTCTCCCTAAAAAAACTACCCCACATACTGTGTCATCTTTTATCACATTCAAAATTACTCACTTATCCCTCTGATAATGGATAGGCAAGAAGGCAGTGTGCCTTGCCTACAAATGGATTTATAATGTGCCAAGAGTATATTCCTAAGCTTCCAGGAAAATGTTCTTGTCTGGATATAAGAATATTTAAAAAAACAAGAACTCTTAAGTGTCTTTTCCCGAGCATGAAATCTGAGATAGTGATGTATGTTATCTTATGACATTAGAACATTATCACAGTATTCCATAATCATTCTAATGGACAACTTCAGAAGTTATGAGGTTCTTAAAGAGGAAGAAAGTCCCTATGTAAGTATTCCAAAGTAACAAAAACTTTAAATCAGCATACTGATTTTGTTGGAAGAAAGACTCCAAAGCAGCTTTCAAAGGCCCACTCAACATCTGTCTACTACTTTAAACACCAGAATTTTTACAGTCTGCTCTAGAGTTCATCTGAATAAGCCTACTTAAAGAAAATAGGCAAAACTCTCCCACAAGGCACTATTTTTATGTAGGATTCATTACGCAGTCACTATTTTCCTCAAACAATATGTCAGTGGTAACACACTTGCAGGTTGCATGAACTGCCTTTATTCTCAGTTATGACAGTATAAATCAGAAATATCTCCACTGACCTCATTGGAATTCCAGGAGTAAAGAACTGGTGAACTGACTTGTTGGCATCTGCTGAAAACAGCTTTTATTAAACCCTCTGTGCACATAAAAGTGACCAAGTTGTTCACAAGGATAGGAGGAGAACAGGTACAATTAAACAAATATAGCAGAAATATTCCAGGTCACACACACAAAGTCATTTCTCATTTTTCAAACAATTGTCACAGAAAGATTGGGAGAAATTGCAAAAAGACCCCTTATTTTCTTAAACTGAAATATCAAACTATTGAAGGAATAAAAAAGGTAAGGTAACTAGAAGACAAATAGATGTAATACATCATGATAAAGCCAATGTCAAATTACTGGCATACATTTAAAGAATATCAAATACTAAAAGCAGAATTGAAGAGACCTAGCTGATACCAGATTATTGTTAATTAAGCAATATGCATGGACTAGCTACTGTAATTAAACAATTTGCTATCAAAAGCCAAAACAGGGAGTACAGAAATAGCAGTCTAGTTGTCTGAGGTGACCTGAGGTGGTCAGAAAGGATTTCCTTTTGCACATTTAGAATGACATATGCTTCATCTAGCAGACAGCTAGAGCAAGTGAAACTTCTGCAAGTTTGCACCAAGGTAAGTAGTGCAGCTGACACTCCTGAGAGAGAATGTCATCCAGAAGAATGTGGAAGAGCTTCAGGAGTGAGCCCATCAGGACTTCCTGAGGTACAACAAGGCCACATGCAAGGTGTGGCAGCTTGTTTGGAGCAATCCCCCAGTATCAGCAAAGGCTTGGGGATGAGTGGATTGAGAGCAGCCCTGCCACAAAGGACTTGGGGTTCTGCTGAATGAAAAACTGGAGGTGTCTTGGTAACATACACTCACAACTCAGAAAGTCAACCAGACTGCATCAAAAGCACTGTGGCCAGAAGATCAAGGTAGATTATTTTATCTCTCTGCTTTGGTCTAGTGAGACAACCCTTTGGAGTGCTACACTCAGTTCTCAGGCCCTCAGCAGACCTGTTGGAGTGAGTCCAAAGGAGGGCCGCGAAGATTATCAGACAGCTGGGTCACCTCTTCTCTGAGGAAAGACTGGAGAAGAGAAGACTCCGGGAAGGCCTTATTGCCACAATTCAGTACTTACAGGGAGCTTTTGAGAAAGGTGGAAACAGACTTTTAGTAAAACTTGATACAACAGGGCAAGGATAGACTGAGTCCAGATAAGTGAAACACTGGAACAGTTTGCCCAGACACACTGTGGGTGTCCCATATCTGAAGTGTTCAAAGTCAGGTTGGATGGACCATTGAGCAACCAGGTCTGGTTATTTTCAAATAAACACATATTTTCTATTATCCTCTATCATGAAAAGGAGGGCAAATTCTTTCATTCTAACACAGTATTTTTCAGAATAATATTTACTCTCAGGAAACATGCAAACATTATTTCCAGTGTAATTGTAACACCCACAAAAACATTTTTCTTTTTTTTACAGAAATTATTTGTAGAGCTTTCAGTGAATGCAACTCTCCTAGTAATTCTGTTGGTGATACATGGAAAGAGATATTACACCCAACTCTTTCTGTATTTCTGTGGCTGACAACAATTAAGAAGGAACTAAACCCAATTTCTAAAATCACCAAAAGAAAAAAGAGAAAAAAATTATTAGCTTAAGGAAAGTTATTTTTCTGAGCAGAAATGCCAGATTTTCATGAAGTTTTCAAACTGGACCAAGCCATCTTTTCAAATGTTGGGCAAGTCTACTTTTTAAACAGCATTTCAGAATTGTGATCTTCAGGTTTGCCTCAAGATTCCAGTTTCTGTGCCTTTCTGCAACAGGAAAAATCTTCATGTTGGAAACTACATGTTCCACACATATGTCCAATACTTGTTGAACTTGAAAAGATAATATTAGCCCTCATAAAACTCTAGTTCCAATGAAGAATATACTTGGAAATCATGAAAGGAAAAATTATCACCTTTGAAACTATACTTTGAAACTATAAGCTCTTTTAAACATTACTTTAGAATCTACATTTGACCCTGCCATCAAGAATTTAATTAGGATATTTCACAGATAATGATTTTTTATTTTCTAGTTCAACCATCCATAAAATGGAATCCTCTATGTGATTACTGAAGCATTTGTAATTGGACTTTTCTTTACAACTAAGCAGAAGACACACAGTAAGAAATATGTTTTCAAATTTTTGTGTCCTCCAGCTTTAGAAAGAAAACATTGTCATGAGGTAAGTGTGGAATTATCCCTCTTTTACAGAAAGTGACTGTTCAGACCATGAAATTTGTGACTAGTGAACACTGAAAAATGGCTTGTACTAATGATCCTTTTTTTGTGTGGCTGGATGGCAAGCCTCTGTAATGGGCATGTCTACCTTGTTGGACAAAGTGCTGTGAGGCAGTGTGCCTTTCCTTCAATGAGAGAAAAAGATGAGAAGCTGCAACAGAAAAAGCAACTCCCTGAACACATTTTTATTCCAAAACCTATCAGAAATCCTCATATATGACAGCCTTTCTGATAGGTGAGAATGAGTGGTTTGAGCTGTTACTATTCCTTGGTTAACTGATACCTACTCAAGGTCTGATTCGGAATATAGTTTGAAACAGTTTTAGTTCTCAGAATATCTACTGTCTTGAGGAAGTTCTTACTGATTCCCTTCATTTAAGAGTCATATCACTGTTTACTAAAGGTTCCCATAGTGACAAATGTAGCCTTTATCAGTAGACACTGAAAAAGCAGCAAAGAGGAAGAAGAAGCCATGCACCAAAGTTTGCCAATGCATCCATTCAGCAAAGAGTAGTTGCCTATCAAAAACAGAAACATCCAAATCCATGAGTCCAGACCCATGGACAACAGGGTACACAATGTACAGTGGGCTGTCTGACCCTGATATCTGCCTCTGACACTGATCCTGACCTGGACTTATCCCATCCCTATCCCCATCCCTATCCCCATCCCAGCTCCTTTTCAATGAGATCTGTGCTTCATCTGCCTGGTCACTATGCCTGGCATTCCACTCATCTTCCTGTATGGAGCAGTGGGCCCTTGCTGCCCTCTGTCAGAAATAAGGTGTGTGAAACTGAGGAGATAATAACCCATAAAATTACAGAAACTAAAAAAGGACACACAAAGACAGTGTCCAATGAGAAGGCAATCTGATATCTTATTTTGCATTCATAAACATCCTCAAAAGACAGATACATGAACCTTCTTCTCTTAATGCATGAAAGGAAGTGGATTGAGGTATTTTTTCTGGTCTTAGTAAGACCTCTTAGGTTGCCCCTCACAAGTTATCCAACAAGTTATCCAACTGTGGGATGAATAGTGCACTGGGTGTAGAATTGACTGTCTGAAGGACAGAGCTCAAAGGATTGCAGTGAATGGGGATACCAGTGGCTGGAGACAGGTCACCAGAGGTGTTCCTCAGTT
>VZUI01020101.1:0-27493 GCA_013401135.1 Cettia cetti | reverse complement strand
AAGAAAAAGAAAAAGAAAAAGAAAAAGAAAAAGAAAAAGAAAAAGAAAAAGAAAAAGAAAAAGAAAAAGAAAAAGAAGAAAAATAAAAAGGAAATACAGGAAGACATTTTTGCATCACACCTTGGCTTTATAGTTGCCTCTTTAACTGATAATTCAGAATAAAGTACGCTTTGGAGAGGAAATACTGTAAGACTTTCTCTGAGTCGAGCATTATAGTTACCAGCTATTCCAACTAAAGGGTAACCTCACAATTACAATCTGTTAGACAAGGGAAACTATACAAGACACTAAAAAGGAAACAAAAAAAATAAAAAGCCATTTCTGTTCACTGCATCAAATTGAAGGGTCAAATTAAAAATTAATCCAACAAATATTTTAAAATCATTTCTGAGTGCTCAGAGAATACAAGCCTGTAGCACTTTCACCAGAATGCCATTGCCCTACTGTGGTGGTGGTACTACCAGGTCTGTAGATCTGAAGACTCATTTATTTGCATTAATTTAGAATTACTAAGTCTTGACAGAATTTATTCTTTTTTAAGACTCTTTGCAAGGCCCTGACACATAAACACAATCCTTCAGTTCCTGTTCCATGTAGGGGTGTTAGGCAGCTGAACACAGATGGATTGTAAGCATCCAAAGCCACTTGTTTAGCAAACCAAATGTTTGTTTTATTATTTTCAAGTAATCAAAGAGCATCTGCCTATTTCTTGTTCTGAGCTAGTCATACAGAAACTGGTATGACAGCTATAACACTGCCATCCTGATAACTATGATCCAGGCCCTGCTGGGTGGATGTCTCTGTGCACCACTGCCACTTCAGGCAGGGGAAGCTGATAATGAAACAGGAATGGAAAAGCAGTTCAATGTGAAAATCAGCAGAGTGCAGCCCTGCCCGAGCTCCAGGTCACACGTGTGCTGTGCAGCCCCTCACCCAGACCCCTGCAGCAGCATTCCCAAGGCCTGGGGCAGTCTCCCCAGGGTAACTAAAGGACAAAACAACTGAGCTAAAAGAGCACTACTTATGAAGGACTTAAAAGAGTCATAAATCCGTTCCTCATGATTCATCACATACCTGGTGAGTGAACCTTCAGGACCAGCTCATACACAGTCCAATTTACCCATTCACTCCTGCTATTTGTTATTCCAGCTGTACTGCTGGTCTCCCAAATAGATTTTTTTCCCCCAGCTGGAATAGTTGGCTACACCATTTATTAACTATCAGAGTAACAGAAAGAGCACCAGATAAAAATTGCAGTGTTCATTATCAGGGTTCTTTATTGCCCCCTCATTCAGATTAAGGAAGTGCCCACCAGAGCTACTGGGAGTCATGTCCTCAGTTTTGATGAGCCATGGGATTTATGCACTCAGAAAGACACAGCCAGTGAATTGATGGGGGTCACAGGATGGTGTGACTGAAGGTCTATTAAAATTTATGCCTAAAACACGCATTTATTTAAAAATTAGCCACTGGCATAAGTGGCAGATAGTAGCATGCAAGCAAGCTTTGCAAGCAGATTTAACCCCTGCAGGGATAAATGTTAAGTCTTCTGGAGGAAAGTTGTATCAAAACTATGTAACATCTAAAGTGCTAAACAGGACTAACACACAGATGTACCAAAAAGCAGATTTCTCTGTCCTGACCCACCAGAGAAGGAAGGGGGTTTGTATAACCTGTAGTGGGCTAAATGTTCTATTAACTTAAAGTCTAAGGTAGCCCAAATGGTGAGCATTTTATTTGTCCCACAGGCATTTAGTGCTACCAAAGATTGGCTGCTAGATTTTGTCAGACATAAACCTGCTTTATGAGGGGATGCGTGGATCTGTAGGGAGGCAATAGCTCTAAAGCACAACTCAGTGACTGATTCTGCAAAATGGAAGCATGCACTTAATTTATAGGCATGTGTAATTGGATTAAAATTCTGTGTTTGATTTTCTATCAAGTGAAGGGCATGAAAAAATATTTTTAGAACCAGAGTCTCAGTGGTAAAGTGTGTGTTATGTTTTACACTGGAGAGATACATAAACTCTTGTTCTGTGTGACTTCATTTGTTACAAGAAACGTCCTCAAATGCAGAATACAACAGAGCCCACCAGCCTTACACCCAGATGAAAACTCCAAATTCTGTCTGCCTGTAGGTTGTTATACTTACCAATATTGCAATACTTCCCTGCATAATTTTCTTTGCAGTCACATACTATTTTCCCAGTGGAGGAAACCATCTTGCACTCTCCACCATTCATGCAAGGATCATGAACACAACCTACAAGAAAACACAACCAAAGATCAACCAAAGGTACAAATTATTCAAGAGAATCAGTGCATTTTAACTTACTCTAGAGCATCTCCTCTGTGCATATGCATTTGGGGGAAGTTTTTCTTTTTTTGCTTATGTCAGACCTACACTTGTATTAAATTAAAGAAAAGGAAACTTCACTGATTTCTGCCCACTAAGGTCTGTCTCATTGTTTTCACTGCTATTGGATAATGTCAGCTATTGAAAGATGTTATCAATGAACAATAGGTAAAATGGGGGTGGTGATTATTATTACTAGTGGTGATGGTATTAACACTTCTTTCTCTACGAAGTGTTCTGCCACTGAGCTCTATTAGAATTTATAATAACATATCTAGTAGGAAGCTCAGTTAAATATTTAAGATCTGTAATTGGCAAGTATTAAGTCCTACCAAAATTCCCAACTCTCACATGGACTCTCGGTGTCCTAGAAAGCCACCGACTTTCCATACTTTAGTTTCCAGTTCCATAAGGTGGGAATAAAAACACCTACATATTTCAAAGGGCTTTTATGAAACTTAATTGTACTGTAACTTACTTGTGAATCTGGGCAGGGTAAAAGTTAGCCAGACAGAGTAAAGGAATAGCCATACCAGAGCACATCTATAAGTGAGGTATGTGAATTGCTTCCCAACATCTCTCCTCCAAATGAAAGGTGCTGTGCTGGCTTCTTCAGATGGGTGACAACCCAAAGTGCACATCCTGTGCTGGCTGCCAAGGTGTTGGCTTCCTGGCAGCCCCTAAACAAGGAGGGGGCTTCATAATGTAAGCATTACCCCTGCCAGGAATGGGCCAAAATTCGTGGGGACGCTGGGGCCTTATGGGATCTTGGAGGCAGGTAAAATGTGCCTGCTGGCAATTTAAGAGTGGGATGGCCTAAGGAAGAAACAGAGGTGAAACAGCAATACGAAGTGATTGTTGGTGGACAGGGTGTGCCTCTCAGGCAAGTTATAGTTTTGGAGAAAAAAAATTTACCACTTCTACGGCATAACCTGCTGTATATTCTTACGTGCAGAAGGTCAGGGTTTCATCTCTCTCAAAGGAAACACTGAGGTGTGTCCCTAAAATTCATCATAGTGCAAATACTTGCTTCCTCAAATAAGGATGGACACACTGAAGGGATTTCCTGGGTCAGTATAACTGCTCACTCTTGGAAAGGAAAGCTAAAATATTGTGTTTTAGAGAGGACAGATGAGCTGCAAGGGCAGCACTAGGGTGTGTAACACTGCTCAGGCTTTGATACCCTCACTGTCCTTTATCCCCACTCCATGCAGACATACAGCTGTGGTGCAAAACAGTGCCTCACTTTTGTGTTCCACAGGCCCACACTCGATCTGGCCGTTCACACACATGCACTGCTCCACTACTCCTTGTTGGACTCTTGACCAGCTCACGCCCACATCAAAGAATTCGTAGAGGCTGTTGTCAAAACATTTTTCTGAAACAAAATTTTACAAACAAGATAAGCTTTCAGATGTTATTTCTTGCAAGAAATGGCACCACGATTCCTATTAGCATTTCCTGCTCATTCTTTTTTTCCTATTGAGAAGATCCATGTTTGTTGACAGTGCTTCTCGTGTAGCCAGCCTCCATAGTGTGGAGGCACTGAGCCAGTAGAGCAGCAGCTCCAGGAACCTCAGGACAGAGGTGGCTTTCTTCTAATGCCCTGTGAGCAAGTCAGCATCAGTGTACCCAGTACATGCATGTATATAAGGGATAAGGCATTACCTGAAATTGTGCTGCTTTTTCATGGCTCTGTGCATTGCCTACTAGATATTAGTAATTTCCAAACGTGTAGGGGATATTTAAATCTTTAAAATAGCAAAGGAAGGGGAAGAAAGTTTTTGTGTTTCCCATGCTCAGATCATACTTGGATTTATAATTGTACAGTCAAGCTATTTCAGGTTGTCCTATCAGGAATGGATTGTCTGTCATAAACATTTGGAAACCCACCTACACAAACATCCATGGTCTCTCCTATTGCAACAGCACTACCTTTTCATTAAGCAAACATTAATGAGCTCTACTCAGTATTCGTATTTCATGTTGTAACACTCACGGTAGAAGATACTTACTCAGCTGACAGTCCTCGCCTGTGAATTCCTCAGGACAGGTACAGTGGTACCTCCTGTGGCTGTGAGTGAGAGAACAGGTCCCTCCATTTTGGCAGGGGTTGTCTGCACAGTGATCTAGAGAGGCCACACAAGAAGCTGTTGTTAATAAGTATGGTATAAATCATGCTTTGTCCTTTTGGCTCCATGAACCATTATGGTTCAATGCTCAGTGGGTTTAATGCCATCTATTAACATAAAACAAAGTTTGTCCAACCAATTGACAACGGGTTTGTTTCCAGCTGTAGAACAGCTACATTTATCCAGCTTTTTAAAACCAGATGGTAAAACTCTGAGCCGAACCTTCACCCCCCAGACTAAGCGGTCTGAAGGGGCAGGTCCAGGCACACCTGCAGTCACCAGAGCTGGCACTGCGGCGGGGCAGAGGACGGGACAGGCCCACAAGATGGAGCTGTGCCTTTGCACTGGGGAGGCTGCGGCGCTGCCTCTGCCCGGCCTCCTGCCCCGCAGCCTTCCCATTGCGACATCCACCGCCGGGACCACGCACCCCTTGCAAACTGCACAGAGGACAGCCCTCGGCTGGAAAATCTGCTCTGGCGCTTTGGATTATGTCTAAAAGTAACGGACAGCTGGAACCAAGGGAAAAATTATAAAGCAAACCGCAAAGCACATCCAAGTAAATCCTGCCAAGGAAGAGGAAAACGTACCAGCCTAGCATATCTCCATTTACTAGGGAACTTTCTGAATGATGGGAAAATGTGGTGGGAGAGGAGTTAGGTGCCAGGACAACTCCTGCAATAGAAGCTTTACTTCCCAATGTGCAATGAAAAAGTAGTAGGAGTCTTGCTAGTCAGGCAGTGCATCTGATTTCAGGCAGCGCTGAGGGATGCATCTCCCCTGAAGTTAACCAACAGCATGCTTACACCTGCTCCAGAGCTGGCCCAACAGCTTGTCTGCATTCACATCTTCCTTTTTAATGCTAGTCAAACTCTGCTAGGCCATCTCCAGGGTTACTCAATCCAGGTACTTCTTCCGCTAGACAGTGTGTTCTGAGCATGGGATGCAACATGTAGAGGCACAGGCACACACAAACACGGCTAGAGTGAAGCACAAAGGGTGCATCCTGAAGTTTGCTATAGCAGTGCAAATCTGAGGTTCCCCTAAATGGATCTAAATATTTACTTCAGAAGAGAGTGATGTAATTCCTATTAGATAGCAGTCTGGGTGTATTCACTGATACTTTCAATCCACGATAACATCAAGGGAAAGAAAGTCAGTGACATTCCTACCCTTCCTGCTGTTGATAGTTATGAAACTTCTAGTGCTGTAATGCTTCCTCAAAGGAAAAATTGTGTATTTCCTATTCCCACTACATCCAAACCATGACGTGATCTCTTCTGCTGTAACAAATGCTCAAGAAATTTTTTGTACCCTTGTTAAATCTGCAAAAAGCACTTCCACTCATTCATTTATTTCTCAATCTGTCCCTCACTACATCCCACCCACTACTCCAGTCTGACCTTCCAGGCATGTTCTCCACATCTTTCCTGGAGTCCAGGAACAACTTCTGTTCATGAGCAGATGGACATAGTTCCCAGTGGGGAATCCTGCCCACCATTAACTATCCATTAACTGGGCAGTGCCAAGCCCACACTTTCTCAGCACTGTCTAAAGCACCCTCATGGGTAAAATACTCCATGCTTGCTAGCTCTCATCTTCACTGCAGCTTCTCCAAGTCTCTGCTAATCAAGCAGTAGCCTTGTCTCACCTTTCTGCCTGTATTTCCCAACAAAATCTTTGTCTTTCTTCCACCCACCTTTCTTGAAGCTCCTCCTGGGATGATGCCTCTTCCTCTTGCCTGCACAGCCCGCACCACTCTACTATTTCTTTCCGTATCAGTCCAGAGGGATCTTAAAAATACTGTCTGGCAATTTTCTCCCCCATGTTTGAGTCTCCCTGGAGTTTTGGCTATTTGTCCAAGATTTCCAGACATTCAGAGAAGTAGTCCTCCCAGACTGCCCAAAATCTGGAAGTCCCACCTATAGGGGCATTTCACATTTATGGATATTTGTACACCTATGTGAGCTATGCATGTACAGCCCAGCTGGCCCACATGTATGGAAACTAACACCTCCCTCCAGCAGAAGATTCCTACCCAAACTTCACTTCATCCTAAAGCTAAAGGCTTCTTTGTTTAACTTTCCCTTGAATTTGGCAGTTGTGTTTTTCTGGATCAAAGCCTTCAGCACTAGCTTAACATTGATTTGTAAGTACCTCCAACATTTTGAAGTTGTCACATACATGTGGTATTCTTGGCCTGGAGAGAGTTTGTGCTCTAAAGAAGCTCCTTCTCCATGCCAATGGATGCCCTGCTCACCAACCTCTTATGGCCAAAGGATATTCTCTCCCTGAAATGCCATTTTTTCTTGTTTTTCAAGAAAGAAACACCCAAATATTTAAGTGGATTTTTAAAAAAAAGTATTATTTTACACATTTTTAAGATAAGCATTGTTCAGTTTGGCTGCTTATTTCTTCTACAGCAGGCAAATTTTCCTTCTTTTTCTTCAAATTCCCTTCATCCATTATGTTGCTTTTCCTTTCAACCTTGTCATAAGCCTGTACTCTTTAAGCTATGGTTAATGATCTGTTAAACATTTCCCAAGTCCAAATACTGTGCTTGCTGCTTAAAAAAAAAAGCTAAGTAGACTTACCTTTATAAATAAAATAACAGCCAGAAACCTTTTGTTTAATTTTTTCAAATTCTAAATGCTTCCAGAAATAAAGGGGTTATCTTTTATTTTGCAACAGCCAGCAGTGACCTTTTCCAGCTACTCCATCTTTTTTTCTCTTTCATCTCTCACACACATAACTTTTTTGTTGTGGTGGTTTTTTAGTTTTTGTTTTTGTTGTTTCCTGAAGGAAAACCAGCAGCCAGGAAAAGCCCTCACTGATGTTAGGGTACATTGACAGAGATACCTTGGCAGGCAGTCAGGGCAGCTTTCTTGTTCCAACACTCCCTATCCAATGCTGTTGTGGGTAATAGGCAAAAATGAGCCAGGAAGCCCAAAAAGGCCTGCAGGCAGCCAGATGTCTGGCAGGATAATGGTGATGGGCAGACAGAGGGGGCACAAGGCACCCCCAGATGTGTAACACTGGGCTTGGACAGCTCTTTCCATTCCTGGAAGAGTCTCCTTGAGTCAGCCAACTGTCACCATCACAGTGAATGTTTCACTGGAGGATTAAAGGAGTTAAAAGTCACAGCCACCAACATTTTAAGCTCTGGGAAACCACTGATTAATAACTAAGTGCAACCATCATAACCTGACTCTTGTAAGCATGAACTGCCCATAAAGTCTATGTTCATGTCTGGCACACTTGCATTACAAAGTTGTATACATTGCTGCTTGTTTTGGGGCTGGGTCACTGGCCTCTGATCTACTGTTAATCTGTTTTAAACCCAGGCTGGAAAATAATTTAAAGTAGTTACGTTTAAAAAGGTGATGCTGTGCACTGCTTAATTTTATACTGCCAGCGTGATTCAGCTAACTTGGCTTTTCAAGTGCTCTGGTAGATTACAATCAGCCTGGCAGTAAGATTCCTGACACTGTGGAGAACTCCCTGAAAGGGGTTGGTGGGAAAAGCCCTTCGTTTGAAAGTAGGAAGTGAATACCTAAGGCTATTGGTCATATCCTGCAGACTAAATAAGATGTGTCTCATTTTAGAATAGGGAGAAGGTAAAAAGAGGAATAGGATCAGCATTTAGACAAGATCCAAAAAAAGCCTCAGGGGCATTAAGTACGACCAGTGCAACATCCAATTTTTCAAGCTGGTCTATGGCTGTATGAAATGAGAATTCATATATACATATATAAGCAAAGACCAGTCACTGAGGGACTGCTGAAGGCAGGGATGCATTTTCCCAGGTGAACTTTCACCCAGTGTGTCAATTAAAGTGACTTTTATATATAAAGGTGACTTTGCCACAGACCTTGACTTCCCCTTACACAGGCAGACTTTCGCAATGAGGTAATTGTAGCACTGGAGTGTGGTGACCACATGCAGCCACAGAGCTCTTCAGCTAGGTAATCCTTTCATTATCCCTCAGGACTCCTGCAATGAACATGTCTGGCCTTTTGTCTTCTCTGACACAGCCCAAAGCTTGAGGAAGTCTGGGTTTGAGATCTGCTCCTTCCCATGAGTTCTCAAGAAAGGAAAGCTGGAAGTGGTGGCTGTGTGTTGTATAGGGTGTTAAATGTTTCTGTGCCTTCTAAAAAATTAATTGGTCAGATAGAAAATGCAGCTGCGTAAATGAAGGGAAAGCTAGAAGGCACATCCAAGCCATGAGGAAGGAAAAGATGATCACCTTTGTGTTTCGCTCTAGCAGGAGTTTAGATTTCCATCCTGGCATTACCAGAATTTCTCTCCATGGCTTCGAGTCAACAGAGAGTGAATTAAAGACTGTGTGATATTCACAGTCTAATGCTATGGTTGTGCAGCGTCACAGAGAGATTATGGAAACAGCTGATGTGAAGGCTTGCTTCAAAATAAATACACAAAAGTTGCACTGAAGGCACTGTTCCTCCTTCCTGCAGGTGGCAAAGTAGGAGCCAGGTATCTGGAGCACCTCAGCCTTACCTGAGTGGTCTCTGGGCAACAAAGCACAGTGTCCCCAACTCCTGTCCCGGTCAAAGTTATGTGTTGTTGAACACCTGAAAAGAATCAAAGGTGCAGCTTAGTGCATCTTTAAACAACCTGGATGTTTGCACTGAAACCACAGGGCCTTCACACTCCAGCAACCTGGAAATCCATGCTTGTTGTTTTCTAGTTAGCAACAGTTTCATTCAAATTCTTTTAGGAGCCGAGGAAAAAATATGCTTTCCTTTGTTAAAGTTGCTCTGGTCCACTTCTCTCAAATTAAAAACAGATTAAAAATAAGATGTAAATGCAGAGCCCGGGATTTTCAACAAATCCTTCAGAAAAACCCCAACATTCTTTCTATTTCTGGGATTAGAAAATGAAAGACAGAAATAAAAAACAAAAGCAAATAAAAGCAAATAAATTATGTCTTCTTTACTTATTACAAAACAAGCAAAACAGGACCCAGCCCATTTTTGATGCCTGACAGTTGCTGTAATAATCTGTGGAGGCAGGAGACTGTCCACAAAGGGACTTTTCCCTGACTTTCAGGGAGAAACATATTTCACCTTTTTCACACGCAGTTCCTTTAAAGCATTCTTATTTTGGAACTTGCAAGACAAAATGAGGAAATAACTGACATGGTGGTGGTTTCCAAAGGCACATATAATGCCTCTCCTTTTTTCAGAGCAGGGGACTGAGTCCTGCACACCCTCACTGGTGGTCTGTTTTCTCAGTCTGTTATCTCAGGCTCAGAGCACTCCAAGGAGCACTGAGCTGCTATTCCTCTTTTGCAGGAGTAGATTTGGAGGCTTCCCTGGGGACACACAGGGAGCATGTGACTGAAATGAGGCAGAACCTGGGGGGTCCACATCTAGTGCACCATCCACCAAAGCATCCTCCCTAGCAGTTATCATGCAGAATAATAGATATCAGCTACATGACATTAGAAGACACTGGAATTTATTTCATGTGCCTGATGATCTCTTTTCGTTATGCATGGTTTTATCATTCTTTGAGCAGTTATGTGATCAAATTTTTCACCTTAGGATGTCACAAGTTAGGCTGAGAGTTTATTGTGCACATGTCTACATTTAGACTGCCCTATTTTCCTTCTTAATTAGATGCTATGTGGTATTTGAAATGCATAATTCCTATGGAGCATCTGAATAGGCCATGTATATTAAGTTTGCTGACCTCAATTATCTAAGATGCACTAAAAGAGGTGCTTGGTAGTCTGGTGCAGATTAGCGTGGCACATACTTAAAGAGGCTGTTCTCTCACAAGAATTAAGGCTGATGCAACTACTGGGAGCTGATGGAAATTCCTCAAAGATCCTTTGGTGGGAAGTGGAATGTGTTTTCTTTAAAGGGCAGTCCAGCATGCACGAGAATGAAGATGAGTTAAAAGTGTCATCAGTACTGCTTGTGTCACTGTCCAGCAGCAGCCAAGTTCTAAGCAAAGAGGAATCTCAAATTTTTTTCATCTTAAAAGGTTTTGTTGTCTGAGACCCTGACAGAGGCTTCTTCTACCAGTTCTCCACAAACCACTGGTGCTCCCACTCAATGCTTTCCACAGCCATCCCTTCCCAATTGCCTTGCAGTGACTACAATGAGGTTGGTCCTCCCATGCCACGCCAAGCTGCCTCCTTGCTGCCAAGCTTCCTGCACAGACATAATCCTTTTAGATTTTCCACCATACATCTCACTCTCTGTGAGAATCTCAGCTCATCCTCAAAGCTATTTCACTTGTCTCCTCCCTTTTCTTTTAAAAATGTTTTGTCTGATGGTGTCATTTCAGTCTTGTGGAATGTTACCTCCAGCCACAAAACCAAACCAAGGGCCTTATTATTTCTTTATGCTATTTGCAAATGTACCCACACTCAGAACTTATGGGATAGCAAATATCTTTATATCAGCTTGTCATATAAAATTGTTAACGTGAAAGTGAAAACATAAAGACAGAGATACTGAACTAATTATATCAGAAAATTCCACTACAAGGGATTGATTTAAATGACCTTTTAAATCCATACATGGTAAACAACATGGGAATAGACAAACAAAAGGGGATGTCACAGATGAGGCCTAATTGGCAGGCAGGATAAATGGAAAGTAGGCTGTTTTTCCCACCAGGAGCATAGGGAGCCTTAAAAACAGGATGTTTTGAAGAACAAGCAAAGCCCCATAACAGAGGCACACAGGTGTAAGGAAAGAGCTTTGCCATCACACCTGGTGTTGTCAGTATGTTTGAGACTTGGAGATTGCCTGAGACTTTTTTTGGAGTTGTCCTGACCATGAGACACAGCCAGACTTTGTCAGTGAGACAACACCAAACCAGCAACTACCAGCTCGAGGAAAATTCAGAGCCTGATGCTTGACATCTCCCAGTTCAGGCCACAGGACTGTCATAAATTCCCCATCTTGTAATCCAGCTGGCCAAAATCACTGTCTGTGGCCAACATATCAAAAGTTATCTTCTTGTTTCCAAGGAAGATGATAAGATCATGTCCTTCCTACACAGACCTAAGCTCAGCCTTGCACAGGGGCCCCGCCCGTCCAGAACTCAAGCACAGCACAAAGTTTCTGCAGGGTATGAGTCAACAACTTCTATTTTATAGCCAAAATCTCAGGCAGGGTCTGCTCCTGACATTCCCCTTGAGCAGAATCTGAGGAACCCATCCCACCCTGGGACACAGGGTGCAGCCACAGCTGGGTCCAGTTCAGACCACCCTCCCCTTTTTTCCCATGAGTGTTCACTGCACCCCCATTTTGTCTGTCCCTACATTCTCTGTTTTCTGGAGGTACCAACAAAACTCAGTAGCAATTCCAGCTACTTTTTTTTTTTCTCCTCAGCACAAAAGGAAAATTTACACTGTATCTTTAGCAAGATATCATGTAAGACTTGGTAATAGGCCACTAAATGGAAATTTATCTGTGAAAATTATAATTAAGGGAAAAGCAATACAGGATGTCGTTAAAGGAAGTCTGTTATTTAAATAGTGCAATTATTTTGTCTTCTTTCCTGTATTTTCAATAAATATTTATAAAGATATAACTTGTTTGTTGCTCTCAAGGAAAGCAGGGAGAGCTTTCTGTGGTCAGGAGCAGATTTATGTTGAAACACAGTATCTGTGTCATACATAGTATGAGAAAACATAAATCTAAAGCAAATTTGAGTCGGGTTTAGCCTGCCTGTAGTCCTGACTCAAAGTATGACTTGAGGACTGAGGACATGATCTTAAACGTGTAAGTCAGTGCTCTGCTGGTCAGGTTTCCTGGAATTCACCACCAAAGAAGCAGCATGGACCCACCCTCCCATCATCCCTTACTAGCAGCTTGCAGGAGGCAGGAGCAGGAAGGGCACAGGCCTTGCCCTCACCTGCTGCCTACCAGGTCCCCTGGGATCAGTGTAAGTCCAGCCTGGGTTAGTGCCAAGTCACACAAAAAATGCACAGAGCAGGTTTCCCAACTGCTACTCAGGGCTCTTTTCCCGGCATCTCTGTGCCTGAAGCCACATGTTAAGTTGCTTTTAGCTTATGAGTGATGAGTAAACACTGGTCAGAAGGTCACCCACAGGGTGAAATGGTCTGTCAAATCCAAATAACTCCAGCTGTCCTCCTCCTTGTCCCCCTGCTTCTAAATGGCTTTTTAAAAGTCGGAAGCATAAGACTAAGTTGTTCAAGGTCAGCTCTAAAGTGTGCTCTAACCTTGGACCCCATCCATTCACAGGTTTTTCCATTTCTGTGGCCTAACTGGCTAAAAACAAATACACAGTGTCATGTATTAACAGGATTCCTCTTAAGCATTGCATGAAATTAAGTGGGTACTAAGGTCATCAAAGTGATGTGGCTACAGTTCATCAACGACAAGATTCAAACTGATAAATTATTCCAGTTCCCTTTCTTAAGGGAAAGATAAGTTAAGATAGTCTCAAATTCTTGTTTCCTGGAGGCTTTTATTAGCTGGGTTGTATCTGTGCCTATTGGGGAAATTGTGACGTGGTTTCCTAGCCTGAAGCTTGGTGTCCATTTGTGTAAGCAACATTACACCAACACTCACACTTGAAACAGATGTGTCATCAGAAAGACACCAACAGATCATGAAAAGTGAGACAGCCCAGTATAAAAAATGAGAGTCCTTCCCTGCCTGGACAAATAAAATAAACTCTGAAATATTACCTCCACCCTAAAAACAGGCAAGTGTTTGCCTTTCACATGGCTGATCTGGGCATAATTTCTACATTACTGGTACCCACATATTCTCTGCTTTGTTGCCTTTGATTTCAGCTAATATATCCCTATCATATGATTTTGTCTGCAAAGTTTATCTTCTTATCCAGTGCTTTAATTCAGTAGGGTTCCCACCTGACTGCCACTACCTCAAAAATGGATCATGAATACTTTTAACAGTTTCTGCAAAAGTAAAAGAGTAACCTTTGCCCAAAAGAAGGAGACCTGGCCTTAAACGCATTAGTAGAATAAATCATTAACCAACAAACAGGAGGAATACCTCACTTCTTAGTACTGCACTGTCCAGAGGGGCTCTGGTGCCAATCTGGATAGAAATTAGAGACTAGGGGCAGGGAGGAAACAGCTTTCCTCAAAAATCAGATGGTCTCTGCTGCAGCACAAGTACAGCCTGCACAAATCAAACAGTCCCTTAACCAAGTCTCCTCTATTGCAGGCGTCTGTGTCTCACCTTTCTCCCACAGCAGAGGGTTTCTACCAGGTTGTTTTATCCATCCTGCTTTTTCTGCACAAGTTCTTGTCACTCATGTAAGTTGCAGTTTCAACAGGAAGGGCAGCAAGGAAACAATTCTGCAGTTCCTGAGCATCCTGTGGCCGTGGAAACCCAGTGCCAGGGTTCCCTTCCCCCTGAGCACATCTTGACCCGAGGGGCATCACTATCAGCAGCAGAACTGCACCAGTCTCCTTGGGCACAGCATCAAGCTCATGTTAATTATTCCAAAAGCAAGATTAAAGCACTGAAAAGATGACGTTTCATTTGTATGCTGCTTTCATTTATGAGCAATGTCAACTTACCATTTCTTTCTGGAAAATGAATTTGATAAACACGTGTGATAAAACCTTCCACCAAACCGGAAAGGAAATTTGCATAAATATCCATCCTCTGTAAACACTGAAATACAAATATAAAAAACTCATAATGCAGCTGAAAACCAACCCACAAATTATATTATATACTATCATATGAAATTATGAAGATAAGATATCTGCAAGTTTTTCAGCTGTACTCAGGACTCTGTCTCTGCAATGTCTAGTGCATAAGAAGCAACTTAAAATCCTACATAATGACTGAATCAACAAAGATTAATGGACTCTGCAGTGGAACAAAGATCTCAGTTCATTCCAGTTCAAAATATACTGTCATTTCTGGTACAGCAAATGCCAATTATGTTCATTAATTGCAATTATCGTTTCTAATTATGTAGTATTGTAATTGCATATTAAAATAATTTCTGAAGTTGTATCCTTTCAGGCTCTATATCACATTGTAATATCTGTTTAAAATAATTAAGGAACCAGACAGTACAAACTGAAATAGAAACACTCAGGAGGAAGAAGGTTTTAAAGGTTGGGGGTAGAGAAAGAATTTTGATCATACCACCTTCCATTTGGGATAAGCAGATTTCTTATAAGTGGAGAGAAACTAATGGGACCAGTGTCTAAAAAGGGCAGGTTTTGTATTTGCCACATCAGTGATGGCAGTGATGGTGGTGGGAGTTTAAGGAAGTTTAAGGAAGGCTAGTGGGAGTCTATCAGAAAAAATCCTTCAAGATGAGTCTTGAGAATGAGAGAGGCTGAAGACAGAAAAGACAATGAAAAACTGTCAGAGCTTATTTAACCATTAAACTAAAACGAATCTGTTTTGAAATCCCAAAGTCTGAATGGGAAGCCAACCACTACCATAAGAGAGAAATGGGGCACTCAACCAAACTGGCAGCACAGCACATTTCCATTTCTCAGAGAGGATTTACAACTGCTCCTTGTCCTGAGCTTACCCCTCCCATGATGGCTGGGGCTCCTGCACACCCTTGCAATATCTGTTAACTCTCAATGAGCTGCTGAGGCCACTTATTGGCCTTACAGAAAAAATAACCTATCTCTGTGGTCCAACCCCTTCTTAATCATTTGGAATTATGGTCACTCCATCTGCCCTAACTTCTCTATCAATGTGAAACAGCCACTGCAATTCCCTCTGCCATCCCCTCTGCCATTCCCTTGTCAATCCCAGTTTTCATTCTCTGAACTAATTAAGCAAATGTTCCGATATCAGCTTTCTGTCTGATATCTCCCAGTATAAGTAGGCAGGAGAGCTGTAAAAATACATCCCCATTCAGAAGATATATTGCATCCCAAAGGCCACCAAAGACTGTTACAACCTATAAAGCCACTACTAATGGCCCAATGCATGTAATTTTTAACAACAAAAGCACAGGACAAAAACAGCTTTAAAAATGGAAACTGCAACACTCTCCCACAGCCAGGATGTCTGATCATTGGGCTGACACCAGAACAAATGCCACCCAGAAAGCTGCATGCAACTCAAACCCTTCTCCCACAGAGAGATCAAGGGCCAGGGTAGAAACTGAGCCTGTACATACAAAGAGTTCATGTGCTTGAAAGTTACAGGGCAGCTGCAGCTCTGATTAAAGGTTGTTGCACATCTTCAGCCACACCACCTTGTGAAATAATATAAAGCCATGCCAGCTCAGATGAACTAAAATCCCATCAGCACCTTCCCATTAATCTGCACCTGAAGGAAAATTACCTGAGATTCCTGAGCTAATCTCAAATTCCCCTTTAAACAGAAATTAATATTGGCATAACCTTTCTATAATCCTTATTCATGTTGAAACAAAGACAGGCTTCCTACTGACTTGCACAGCATGGATACAGACAGGCAGACCATTCTTACTGTCATGAAACCTATTGGATTTGACTTGGTACCTTGTGGGCGAGTGAACCCATGCTTTGAGCCTCTTCCTGCCCCAGATTTGTAGTGCTATGAAGAGAAAAAGAGAATGTGGATTGGAGACACAAATTCACTCTGGGAACCATATTATTGGTAAAAACCTGAAATTGTGTTTTTCCTAATGCTTCTGAGAAAAATCTTATTATTTGCTTGTGCTTTTTGGTGGAGCACAGTCTGGTGAAAGAGGGTAGATACATGCTGACTCTTGAAAGTGCCAGCTAAACCAGGAAAACCCAGCACAACACAACAAAGGCCAAAGATCTGCTCCATTTTATTTTTCTATTGCCAAGGGATGCATCTCCTATTTCTCTCAGCAGGAAGCATACATGCATTCTGGGGCCAGTTCACAGTTACAAATAATATCCCAGCATTTGTCTTTTCCTGCTATTTAGCTGTATCCCCTAGGGCATTAGTTACAAAAGCAACTTCGACTGTATTTGAGTTCGTCAATCAGCAAGCAAAGAGCACTAGGCTGAGCTGATTTTAAGCCACAGGAAATACTGGAAAAAAGGATAATACACATAAAGTGCTGCTGCCACCAACAGTGCTGGCAATTGAACAATAGAAAAAAAAATTACAAAAGTAGTCAAATAAGCCAAAAAAGTAGTCAAAGTCATGAACATAGACCTGGCCAGGGGACATAAAAAGTGACGGTTAAGAAAAAGCTGTTGCTAAGATATATAGAGAGGGCTTGAACAGTTCTGAGGAAAGAACAGTTTTTGCACTCTACACAGACTCTGCCACCACCAAGCAAGGGCTTCAGCCAGGGATGATCTTTACCTTGAACATGAGCATTCCTCTCTCCTGCCACATGTAATATCTGAGGACATACTTTTGTAATTCACTGAGATATTTAGGATTATAGCATCATCTAAGTATATCTGAACTAGTTTTAACCCAGCTAGAGAAATAAGGCTGATCTTCAGGCCATAATGCTGACCATAAGGCAGTGGACTAACTGCCCTGCTAGTCCATGATAGCCAGGCTGTGGTGGGGTTTAAGCAAACTAGCAAATTCAAACCATCACAGCCTGATCAGCTGGCAGACATACCCCCAATAAAGACACAAGATACATGATGCAAAAACACTGAGGGGTTTGGCATGGAAACAGGGAGAAGTCTGAAAAGAAGATAGCCACCTTCTCTGGCCTGTTCAGTTATCAAACAGCAGCAATGTCTGGCACTGGAGCACTCTCCCTCCATGCTACTGCAGGTACCTGCTTGTGTCAACACATTTCTGAGATATATTTTTAATGGATTTCAATTTTTGTGGTCTTTCCTCCCCTCCCATTCCCCCTCCATAGCAAGGCATGGGTGTAAGCAATTGCCTAAACAGAGCAATGTACAGTACCAGCTATCCCACAGTCCCACCAGTTAGTGAGCCCTCATCTGCCTAATGCCTTCTGGGTTCCCTTTGAATCTCTCTTTCTCTGGGTCTGTTCACTGGCTTCACTCATCCATCCCTAAGGCAACCTGGTTCTGCAGGCATGATGCAGCTGATCTACCTCTTGGAAAGAGAGGAATCACTTACCATCCTTGCACAGTCACTGCTCAGACTCAGAGCCAAGACAACAGTGAGAGGAGCACAGACTTTCATCTTTGCTCTCCTCTCATGAAGGTTTTGCCTGGCAGAGGAAAGCTTCCAGGGCTGGGCTGAAGCAGGAGGGTGAATCAGGAACAAGCTTTCACAAGGGACTGTGATTTACTTGATTTTAGGGTATTTCAGTTTTCTAAGTAAGCAGAGCTGTTATCATTGTTAATCATTAATGTCTTTGTGGGTAGAAGGGAATGCCCCATTGGGAGAGACTCTCCCTAAACCACCAGGAGTGAAGAGTTTACAAAGTGCCTGACCCTTGGAGATGGTCCCTGGTGTAATCAGCAAGCACTGAAGAGCAACTCCAGAGAAGCTGATCCAATGCTGCTTTTAACTACAGCTGATTTATCATCTGGATGTTTCCCTTCTTCTCTTCAGGAGATAATTAAAAGTATGGCATAGCACTAACAAGGAGTTCCAAGCAAGCCCACTCAGGAGATGGCATTACATTGCAAAGATATGGACCAGATCAATGCCAATACAAGGATTACTCATTAACAGATGGTTACCTGCCCAGCCGTGCCTTGCAACAGCAACAGACTGGGAAAGTTAAAAAGAAAGAAAATACACGTTACTCTGATAACACATTTTGTGTACCAAAAAGCTCCCTTCTGCCACCACCTGAGCAAAGCCATCTCTGTCTTGTAAGTGCCTGAGACAGATGCACTGCAGAATCATTTCTAATACGGATGCAGAGGGTATTGCTAAAACTGAGATTTCACCAGAGCAGACTATTTCAGCCCCACCTTGCCCCACAACCAAAATCCACAGGTTTGGCTGGTACAACGGTGTCTGTGCTTGAGGCTTTTGCCATGTCCTGTCAATCAGGGACCACACCTCTTCACACCCAAAATCCCGAGCCACAACAAGAGAAAGAATACCATAGTCCTTGCTTAAGTTGTGCGCTGCCCTTTGAAGTTTCACCAGCACAGCTATGGAAGGGATATGATTCTTTTTAATTTTTTTGACCCAACAAAGCCGTGGCAGTAGGGCCCAGTGGAGGAGCAGAGCTATCCCTGCACAATTTTGACATGATGGTTTATCATGGTGCAGGGAATTTACACACTGCTGTGTCTTTCATCACAGTAATAACCCCTGTTAGTTCAGCTAGGCCTATATAGGTTTATGGACTAAACTTTGCTACTGTGAGCAAGGTTTGGAACAGCAGGAAAATTTGGAATTTCCTTCTCAACATCTAGCAAACAGGCAGAAGAAAAATCTTTGCCTCTATGCATTGCTTATTGCCAGACGACTTGAAGTAAGTAAAGCTTCAGAATAGACTTGTGGAATAAATCTGTCTTATTTTCACTCATTTCAATGAGTGAAAGACAGTCTGATCTGCCTGAGAACACCTAGGAAAGCTGAAACACAGATTTCCATTTCCTCTCCTCATTCTTCAGTCTGGCCATCAGTAAGGTTTCAAATCAATAATGCCTATTCAATGGCTTCTAGACATCTCCTTACCATCCAGGTTACTGAAATTTTGCAAAGAAAGGAGAAAAAAAAAAAAGCCATTATCTGCTATTCCACTCAAGAGTTCCCAAAAGTTTTGTAGAAAGGGAGGAGCAGGGGGGTGAGGGGAGGAGGAAGATACTTTTTTAAAGTTGTGGAAATACCCTCTTCCACTGATTTCCAGAATAAAAATCATCCACTTCCAAGACCAGAAATATTGTGTTTCTATGGTGACCAATGTGTGTTGTAGGGAAGCATTTTACCATGCCTAAAAGTTACAGAGAAGAAAAGCAAGGTTGCGATCTACTATTGGTGTGTCTACTCCCAGTTGTTGTAGTTCATGTTGTAGATCTCCACCAAGAGCTGCAGTGGGTCCTTCTGGGGAGTCACAACTCCAAGCTTTTAGCTTAGACTGATTCCTTAACATGAGAAAAAGTAATAAACACCAACATCAAGAGCCACGTCAGCCGACAGGACAGTGCTGGCACAAAGTAAAAGGAAACGACATCAAAGCCAGGAGTTGCAACAGCTGCCAGAGAAGCCCCACCATAAAATAGGAATTACCCCTGAGTAAGGTCTGAACAGTGATTTCAGGGTTCAGATGGAACTGAATCACTAAAACCCCCAAGTGCTCCATCTACACTGCCTGCCTTTGTTCAGCAGAGAGGTGTCTGAGCAAGTCTTATGGCCACAGCAGAAGTGCAGAATTTGAGGTTTTGTTTTTTAGTAAATTATGTTGAATGATCAGTGAATTTTACAGCTATTTATAAACAGAAGAAACTCTGCCTTCTTCCAGGCATTTTCTAGAATTGTTAAAATAGTTTTTTGGGGTTTTTTTTGAGAAACATTTTATCTCATTGGCAGGAAGCTACTCAGAAAACTAAAGGCTTGATTTTGACACTGAATTCTTATCAACTTCACAGGGCTTTGGGCATTTGGGAGTTCATAGGTTTAAAGAGTATGATCTGTGCCAAAACCACCATCCCATGGATCAGGCTGATGAGCCTGCAGAGCTGCTCTCCACCACCTTCTCAAGCCTATTCATCTGTGACTCACTATTTCCAGCCTAGTGATGGAAACTTTGTATAGAGGGAAATAAGAATCAGGTGTCTATGGAGCTAATAACTTAACAACAATGAGAAAAATAACAAAGATATGAAAATAATCCATACGGAATTCAAGGTAAATTCCCTAACATGAGGTTTTAGATTTCACTTAGTCTCCATTTCAAATGAGGCTCTGTAAAATACCAAATGGATATAAATATATGTGTGTATATATATGCATAAAAATAAATGAGAGAGAATATCTGGTAAAAGGACCTAGAGGAAAACCTGGCTTTGGAGTGATAGAATATTTGGTAGTTCTAAAGCCTGGAGTATTGCACCAGTGAAACTCCAGCTAGAGTCCTGCTCTTGTTTTCAAAGAAAATTCTATTTTCTTTTTAAAGAAAGGCATATTCTGAGTCTTAATTTTGCTGCATATAATATTGAGCATTTCCTCCAGAACAGAGAACCCAAATGCATTTGAAGCCATATTCTGCTACTACTAAAGACAACAAAATGTTTCAAAACAAGACAAGGAATTCTTTCTCATGTTTGCAGACTGTAATCCTTCTGTATCAAAGGCTAAAATCCATTAGTTTCAGCAGTCATTTTCTTCTTTATACTGACATCATGGGAAAAAGAAAAGGCAAATAAACACACAATAAATGAGGAGAAAGAGACAGAAGTCTTGCTGTGGCTGTATAACAGACACTGATAATGCTGCCTCATACATTTGCCTTTTCCTCATTTCCCATACTACGATGGTTTTTATTACTTTAAATTTAAAAATAATTAATAAAAGCTCAGACTGAGTCCAGCCTTTGAACTACTTAGTAATAATGAAGCAATATTAACAACCACCCTAAATCATTAAATATCAACAAAACGTAAATTAACTGAGTCAGCCATCAATATGAAGTAACAAAATTGCAGAGGGTTTTTTTCATCAATTAGTTGACTAGACATAAGTGAAAAAGGCAAGTCTAGACACACGCACACACAAACACACACACACACACATCTATTTGCATTCATTCCTCTCTACCAGCTACCAAGGTAGTGAGAAGGCTGTCTGGTGACTGCATGTTCATGTGTTCTCCATTTTTTTCATTATTTTCTGACCATTGTAAATATTTCTGAGGAAACCTCCACTCAGCTACTGCAAAACTGAAGAAAATCTAAAAGCTTTTCTAATTACTGATCCCCCCTGTATTTTTGCAAATTTCTAAGCTTTTTCATAGTGATAAAGTAACCTCAAGTAATGGGGTAGTGTTGCCCCCTGAGATGATCTGATTTCATGGCTTTAGCTGACATTGCTACAAAGCCCAGACCCAACTTCCTGGATAAAGACACAGTTGCAGGAGCATTGTTGGCATGGGGAACTAGTGCAAGATCTAAAGCCTCTGTAAGCATGCTCTGTCCAAGACCTTTGTACAACCTGATGAGTACATGTGAACAGGAAGTAATTAGAGCTATTTCTGGCATTAAAAATACAACTTTTGATTTATCTTTCAGGAATGTGTAGGATGCAAGCAGTCACATGTGGCAATTCTGCTCCTGGTGTACTAGCAAGGGACTCAGTGCAAACACGGGACTGATGTACAAACCAAACCAACTCCCTTCTTTTTTCTCTGGAAGACATGAAAACCACACTAGAGACCTTGTTGTCCCTGTCAGATGGTATTTACTTAATCTCTGCTGCTTGGTATCATTCCCATCATCCTGGGAGCCATTACCAAAACTCATAACAATTGAGTTTGAGTCTCTGATAATTAATGAATTTTCAAATCATCAGAATGGAGGTCAACACTCATGGGCTAAAAGCATAGTGACTTTCTTTTTTTAATAAATAAGACAACACAGTAGCACTGTGAGTTCATGGGGAACCTTTCCTCTTCTCTCCTTCAAGCTCCTCAGTTGTCCCAACATGGCAGGGCACTGGTCACACCTGTCTCAGCAAATGGTCAACCTCATCGTTGTCACTCGCACCCAAAACCAGCATCTTCACCACTGGGTGACAAGTGAACCTCCACCTTCTCTTATGTCTTCTGGAGTAGTGCCTTGAGAAAAGCCATTGTGTTTCTTTTGCTAAAGCAAAACAGAAAGCTAAAATCATTTTGCTTGTTTACTTATTTCAGCAAGAAAAAAGAAAATTTTTGGCTCAAATCAAACTGGACAATTGAGTTATTTATATGGGCCCTTAACGGTATAAAATCCAGCTACATTGCAACCACCAACATCTCTGTGCATCATCCCTCATTTCCCTGGGAGCTTCAGAAATCCCAGGGAGAAAAAATGACCTGGTTTTTGCTCTCAAAAAGAACTGGAGGCCCAGTCTGTCCACTCCTGCACCAGACTTTGCTGTCCCCAAACTGGGGATAATCTCTGCCAAACAAACTCTTACAAATGCCCCTCCCCGCTGCTGGAGGCAGCAAGGCTGTGAGAAGCACAGCTGCCAGAGCCTGGCTGCTGAGCAGCTGGGATCCAGCAAACATGGATTGGGTGCTGCAGCACTCAGATAATCCTGGGACAGAAGGATATGCCTTCAGCCAGATGTTTACTCCTCCTCACTCCTCTCACCTCCCACACTCCCCCAAATTTCTAGCAGCTCTCCTGGCTTCCCTCACCCACAAGCTCACAGCTCTGGGGTTTTCTGCACTGATTTCCTTTCTCTTCTCTCCAGGGACTGCAGCAGCTCTCAGATCTATCATGTTATTTCTTTCATCTCACTCACTCCTCACTCTCATCCCCTCTGACACGTTGGCTGTGGATGTCCCCTCCTGGCCCATGACCTTTGCCAGCAGCCTCCAACACCTCAGAGAGCACAGCAGCAGAGGGAATGTCATCCTTCTGTGCACAAGATGGTCTCAGGGTGTTATTGAGTGTTCCTCCTGCCACTGCCTTCTGCAGGGCTAGGCCCTCCTCTGGCAGCTCTGCAGGCCTTCACCTTTCCATCACATCTCTGCATGGAGATGGATCTGCTCCTGGATTTTCTCCACGTGGTTCCCCCAGTTGGCCTTGGCATGTTTCTGTTAAACATCATTCTTCAGCAAATCCCACACCCTGGTGTTTATCTGACAATTCTGCCCTCTTATCTCACTGCTGCCCCTCAAACATGACCTCTTTGATCTCACTCTGCACTAGCACCCTCCCTTCCCACACTGTTGTGCCTGCACTCAGAGCTGTACCACCCCTCAACTGAAAGTATCAGACCTTGTGAGTCCCTCTGCAGTCAGAGGGTGCTGCATTCACCTCCCTCCCCAGTCCAGAGCTGCACAGCCTGTCCTCATTGCCTGCATCCCACAGGAGCAGGCACGGGACCCTCCACAGCCCAGCACCCTGGGCCATTTCTGTAATGTCTTCACGTGTACCTCTCTGTGAATTCTCAGTTTTGGCCAGATACAGTCACTGCAGTTGCATCTATATATTGCAGGTACATCTTTTAAATACTTTTATCTGCATCTGTTCTTATAGATTTTTTTTATTTTTTTTTTGATGAATCCAAAAAGACCTTTAGTTTTGCTATGAAAAAACAAACCGTATCAATATAGCAATGGAAGACCTGGGCTTCAGCTGCAGAAACAAAACCAAGCTGTGCTTTTACACTCCTAATCGCACAAATCTGTGAGAGATTTAAAGCTCTAGTATGATCCAAAATATGCAGAATCCTAATTTATGCATCCCAGACCTAAACAAGCTTTTAGAAGTCCATTTCAGGATAACACTTAGTTCTGTAACACCCAGATGTCATGATATAGCTAAAATACTATGCCTGAAACCAGTCTAGGGTGTGTTTGCATGAAGAGACTCTTCCTCCTACTGTATGAATAAGAGTGGAAAGCAGGTAACTGTATTTCTCAAGGACTTTGGTATAAACCTTTGCTGATAACCCTGGCTGAAACAGTAGGCCCGTATACAGAGGCGTGTGGGGTTTTTTATAGCTGTGTACTCACTGAAAACTGACAAGAAGAGGTGTGGAGGCACCCACCTTCCACCGATGCCAACACATTTAGGTAACTTGAGCACAGGCTGATTTGCAATTGTTAGGCAAGTACATTTTTAGCTGTGCTCAGATTCCTGCAATTCCACCCACTTTCTTCATTAGCATATTAGACGCCCCCATGGCATACTTTAAAATGGTCTGTAAGTCAGGCATGTGTGAGGGAACTGGCTCCACTTCTGCAGCTGAAGGCAGCTGAAGTCTTCCCTTTTGAAGGGGAAAGAGCACTAACAAGGAAGGGACAACCTCATGGGAAGGATGCCAGCCCCACAACCTGCCTTGACTTTGGGATGATTTCCTATGGTAGGATGGAGAGCAGAGTTCACAAATAATGCTCCAATTATTCTGATTGCAGGCCTAATACTACCCTGTATGGAAACCTCTGTGTGTGTACATATATATATACACACACACACATTTTCTCTATCTTTTTGATATGTGTGTGTATCTGTGTGTATATATATACATATATATGTGTATGTGTGTGTGTATATATATAAACCAGATATTTTTTCTGCTCTGCAAGCAACTCCTATGCCAAGGGCTGAAGATCCAGCAGACCCCAGCTGATCAGCCTTTTGGCCATGGTGACCAAGGGAAGCCAGACAAGACAAAGAGGTGCCCTCTGCTAAACCTGTGCCTGTGCAGGGAGTGCTCCCATCCCTCAGGGTCACTGAGGCAGCTGCCCAGGGCCAGCAGGGCTGCTTGGACACTGCATTTTCAATATCATCATAAGGATACTCATCCTGGATTTGTCCATTTGTTGATCAAGCATAGTGTTTGCCTCGGCTTTCCCTGGGGTTTTTGCATCCCAGATCTAGTGGCAAATCCATAAGGGACTCTCCAAGCTTCTCCCTTCAGGCTCCCTGATGCCAAGATCTTGTTCCTATGCAGGAAAAGGACCCTTGGCTCTTAGTCTCATGCCCTGGGGTATATTTCAGAGAGCTGGTGATGTATCAGGGAGGCAGAGAGATGAGGCTGCCTCCTGGAAGGAGGGACAGTGTCCCTTAGCAGGGCTGCCCACTCACTGCATACAAAAACCCCACTACTGATGCCTCTGTTATCTCCCTCTGCTCCTATCAGTCCATGTTCTCATCCAGCTCATCCTGCTGGGGACTGATGCACACTTTTTTCACCAAATCAATAGGGATTCTGTCCCTGGCCAGACTCCAGGGCCATTTCTCCTGCTCTCCTAAAGGTAAGCAGGCAGAGACACCCCCAGGAAGAATGTCAGTTCTCTTCTGGTGAGCAGCCCTCTCCCCACTGCACAAATCCTGGTTTCCAAACTGACTGTGTATAACCCACATCCTCAAGAACAGGCTTAGGCTAAAGATTTCACAACATGGTCAATATCCCTGCTGTATTTCCTTCTCTCTCTTTTTTCCCCTTCATTTTCCTGTACTTCCAGTGCCACTCCTTGTAATTGCTGCAGAAATGTAATTGCTGCTCTGTGTAATTGCTGCTGAAACAATCCGAGCTGTCATTGACTTACATTGTTCACGGATCAGGAGGAACTGGCAGATGAGAATCACCCCACCTAGCTACATACATTGCATATGTATTTACATCTCAGGTAGGTATCAAGGCTTAAGATTAGGCCATGGAGACCTTGAAAATACAGAAGTGTTAAATTTAAGGTAGGAGTCACCTGTACAAAAGTATGTTTCAGCTCAAGGATGAAACAAATCATTCTTTTTATACAGAGAAGGTATTAAACAAACAATTCTTTATATCCACAGACAGTATTAATTTCATCCCTAACAAATACATAAAGTAACACCTGTGTTTATGATGCAAAGGCAGCTTTAGAGTAGACACTTCAAGTTAGGCAAGATCCCAACTGGGTTCTCCTAAAAGAGAAATCATGTCTTTCATATCTGCTCTGCTAAGCGTACTTTGAACTAAACTGTAGTTTCTTTTGCAAACAGGAGGCTGGATCCTGATGACTACAGAGTGTCTAGCAAGGAAAATTACCTCTTATGACATCACAGAGTGGGTGTTTTAAAGGTGCAAGCTGATCTCATTGCAATGAATGGCAGCAGAATCTCACACATCTGCATCAGTCCTTTCTCACAAGAGAATAAAACAAACAGGCAAGATGCAGAGGGAGAACCAGCTTTTTCCAGGAGATGGAGGAGGTGCAAGACCAGGAGAGCCTCACCAATCCAGCACCTTCCCACAGGAGATGAACATCTGCCTCCCTTCACAGTCTCATAGCATGGAATGAAATTGCAGTATGTGTTGCTCTGGATTTTCCAACACACAAACTTTAGCCAACACTCCAGTGAGCAAGGGCAAGATCAGAGATATGCTCCCACCACCACAGGTTATCTCCTGCTTGCAAGCAAGTTTCAGCTAACTGCTCTGCATAGAGAGGGCTGATGTCAGCCAGGCATTGCTTCATCCTGGTCATAGCACTGACTCTGGAAATTTTTAAATCATGGAAGATGTTGAGGTTACATAGCTGTCACATCGTGAGGGAGTTCATGCTGTTGGTATACTGGTAAACAATGGCAAATAGCTACTCAAAAGGATACATGTGCAAGTCTATAAACAAGGGAAAATAGTAATTAAAGTAATAGTAATTAATTTTCTCCTCATCACATAGTTTCATCTTTCCAGAAAAGACTCAAATCATTAAGAATACCCCAGCTACCTCTTTCAGGAATGGGGAGAACATTTTTGTGCCCTGCCCTAAGAGCATGCTGCTCCAAGAGGGATTAGCTTTATTCAGATGAACTTCTAGCTGGCCTTTCCTTTGTTTATCAGTGTGCCCTGGAACTGAGCTGTGAATCTGCAGAATAACTGAGTTCTAGACAATTTTGAGATAGTGAGCAGATCTTTGCAGGCAAAGAATGCAAATGAGGAACAGGTTGGTGCTCCCTGGAAAGGCAGACACAAGGTATGTAAGAGGACACTTCCCAAACTTGGACTCCAGGATCTCCTCCAGGGAGGTGGGTGAATGTCCTTGCAGCATTCATGCTGACACTTGCTACAGGCTACAGGCACCTATGGAAATGCTCCAGTGGCTTTGCAGCTCTGTGCACCTGCAGGAATGGGATTCACATTTATCATGGGAAACTGGGATGAGATGATCAGAGACAGCAACACAGTGTTGGCATGGACTTGGAAGACAGGTTTCATCCCACTCCCATCAGTCACTACTTTCACTATTGGTACTTGAACTTCTATATTCCTCTTGCTCTGGCACAAATTATTCTAAGCACAGAGAGGGATGTGGATGAGAAGGAAACCATTGAAGGATTGAAGCACCATTGTGTCACTGATATAGCTTAGTTTACACAGGCATTGAACTCTTTTTCTTTTCTTTCTTTCTTTCTTTCTTTCTTTCTTTCTTTCTTTCTTTCTTTCTTTCTTTCTTTCTTTCTTTCTTTCTTTCT
>VZUI01020094.1:0-18841 GCA_013401135.1 Cettia cetti | reverse complement strand
GGAGCCCCTCCAGGCCCTGCCAGGGGCTCTGAGCTCTCCCTGGAGCCTTCTCCTCTCCAGGGGAACATTCCCAGCTCTCCCAGCCTGGCTCCAGCCCTGCAGCAGCCCCGGGGCCTCCTCTGGATCTCTGCAGCAGCTCCAGGTCCCTGTGCTGTTGGGTGGGGACTGTCACATGAGGGTGACTCCGAGGGCTCCCACAGGGCGTGGTTACAACACAGCAGCCTCAAAATATCCCAATTCTCAATTCCACTTAAGAAGGAGAGCTCAGTGTCCATGTCCCAGCTCTCCAGGGTGGCCAGAATCCACTCATTTTTGGTTATTAACCCAACTGGCAGCTGTGCACTCAATGCCAGGACTGGACTTAGGACACCTGGCTGCTCGCAGTGGATTTGGGATAATTTTGGTGGCCAACCCCTGTATTTGGTGGGTGTGTTTAACATCACACCACAGAATGCCCTGAGCAGCTGCAGAGAAGCCAGCCTGGGAGAAATGAACACGTCAGACTCCCTGGCACTGCTGGGAATCCGTGTGGAATGTGGACAAAGAGTGTCCCAGCTCTCCATTTGCAGAGCATGCTGCTGGAACAGCCTCACAGCCAAACACCAGTGAGGAAATTGAAAAACCTGGGACCAATTTAGGGCTCTGCCACAGTTTCCTGTCCAGCTCCTGGGCTGTGTTCCTCCCCTTTAGCACACATGGCAGCAGGAAGGGCAATTCCTGCCAGGAGGGGTTCTCAAAAAGGGAAATATCTCCTCGGTTTTGCTCTGGGTGCTAATTCCTGTGGCTGGCCAAGGTCTTTTACTGTGTGCCCAAAAAGGAGTGATAAGTTATTCTGAAGGGAATGAGAATGGTAGGAGAAGGGGGAATGGCTTCCCACTGCCAGAGGGAAGGGATGGATGGGAGATTGGGAAGGGATTCCTGGCTGGGAGGGTGGGGAGGGGCTGGGATGGGATTCCCAGAGCAGCTGTGGCTGCCCCTGGATCCCTGGCAGTGCCCAAGGCCAGGCTGGACAGGGCTGGAGCAGCCTGGGACAGGGGAGGTGTCCCTGGGTGGACAGGGATTGGGATGGGCATTAAGGTCCCTTCCAATCCATTTTGTGTTCCATAACTCTACAGATGCCAAGTTTTGGGATGCACACTCCTCATGCTGCTCCTCCCAAGCTGGACACAGGTGACTGAACCTGGCTGCTGCTGGGGAGCAGCTGGAATCCCCCTGAATCCCCCCAAATTCCCTCAGGATGCCCCCAGCCCCACTCACCTCTCCCTGAGGAAGGTGCAGCAAGCATCCTTGATGTTCTGCAGCTGCAGGAAGCTGGCCCCCATCAGCAGGGACTGCACGTTCTGCTGGTCTATGGCCAGGTGACCGTTGTAGGCAAAGTTGATCAGAGCCTCCAGCGCACTAAAAACAGGGAGAAAGGGCAGAAAATCCAGGGAATTCCAGCTGGGAGAGCCCTGTGCCAGCAGCAGGATGCTCTGTGGGGTCACCCACACAGAGAACAGGCTCTGAGCCTTGCACACACGACCAGGCAGAGCAGGGGGGGGCTCCCTGGGATTTTCCCTGGGGGTTTTACCTGGGATCCATGCCCTGCATGACAATCTCATCCTGCTTGCACTCCATCATGTCGTTGGTGAACATGGCGTGGAAGTAGGGGATGGAAGCTGCCAGCACGATCCGGTGAGCGCTGAATTTGTGCTCCCCCACCTAAAGCAGGACAACAGGGAAAGAGAAGGGATCAGCACAAGAGGGAAAGAGAAGGGATCAGCACAAGAGGGAGGGAGAAGGGATCAGCACCAGCCACTGCTCCACCGGGTCCCTGCAGCATCCAAGCCTTCCAGTCAGGTCTTTGCTCTGATTACTTCTCCCAGGAATTTTGTTCCCTTATTTCCACATCAATCTGACTCATCCCAGCTTGTGCAGGGCTGCCCTTTTTTTCCTCACTTAAGCAAAGATTTCCCATTGGAGCTTTGTTTTATGGGACAAAGCAGCTGGCACAGCAGGGCTCTTCCCTCCAGGTTATCCAAGGAGTCCTTCTCTGCTCCTCTGCAAAATCCTCAGGAATTCCAGGATTCCCTCCCTTCTCCCTCAGACCCAGTAAACACAAACTTGCCAGGAGTTCAGAGAGCAAAATTCCTGTCAGATGGAAAAAAGGAGGCACTTTTGGAGAGCCTTGTCTCTGTCCTGGGCAGCTCAGCTGTGCCTGAATCCCTGTTCATGCTGTCCTCTGTGCCTGGATTATGCTGCACAAATCCTGTTCTCCTGGATTTTGCAGCATTCCTAATGCCCAGAGCAAAATCAGGAAGTGAAGTGGTCGGGACTGTGACAGCTCATGGAAAAAAACCTTCACATTTATATCTGTGTGTGACTTTAAGGGATGAAGGGCTGCATCAATCCCTTCTCCTAAGCCAAAACCACATGGAAAACATCCCAGAGGCTCCAAGAGTTGAGATATCTGTGAAATCCCTGCCAGCCTCCTCCTGTGCACACGGTGGGATGGGGAATCTCTGGGAAAAGGGGTCAGGAGTGCAGGCCCAGGGTCCATGAGGGGATGGAGCTCAAGGCCACTTCCCTGGCCCTGGAGAGGAAGGAATGTTGGCAGAGCAGGTCCCCACCCTGACTTCACACGGAGAGCACAAACCCCAGCCCGGCCAGAGCTTTGAAAATACAAAAACACAGCAAATTTCATAAGGGAAGTGATCCCAGGACCAGAGAGCTGCCAGCCCCTCCCCACATCCCTGGGATTTTCATTCCCTCCCTCCCTGCCCGTGTCCCGAGGGTGCTGCTCAGGGCAGGGAAATCCCTCAGGACACTCCGTGCTGGAGCTCTGGCTTTGGGAATTCCCAGTGGCAGAGGAGCAGCCACAGCCCGGGTGACCACGGGGACAGATTTGCTGCCTGGCCTGTCCACATTCCAGCCCCGAGGCTCAGGAACACCCGACCTGCTCGGCAGCTCCTGCACTTCCCAGCCCATCCCTTCCCCCTGGATGAGGCCACTCCATCAGCAGCTGCTCCTGGCCCAACCCACCCTTATCAACAATAAATCCCATTATTGATACAATAAATCCCATTATTGATACAATAAATCCCATTATTGATACACCTTCATGCTGCTGGAAAATCCCTTCCTGGTGTTTCAAACATCCCCAAAACACAGGAGAAACTCCAGTTTTCCTTTTGCTGTTCCTGAAAGGTGAAAGAACAAGGCGTCCTCTTATCTCTAAAATTCTGTAAGGAATTCATTCCAACTGGAAGAATTCATTTGGTTTGTTTGGATGAGTGCTCCCATTCAGGCTGAGTGTGCAAGAAAAGCAACTTTTTACTTGACTTTCATTTCCCCCTAAGCCCAAGCTGCCAAAAATCACAACTGTCCAAATCTCATTTCAGCTTTTTAATAAATGAAAAGCGGTGCTAAAATTGAACAGGCACCTCTTAAAGTGAAACACCTGCTTCAAATGCACACAGTGACCTTCTATTTATATGCAAAATTATCTTTATGACTAAAGATAACAGGAATTTCAACACTGAGGTTGTATTTACTCAAACCCCAAGCCTGTAGTGTGACCCAAGGAGGAGAAAAAGGCTCTTATTTCACCAAATAACTGCAAATTACAGAGCCCAGGTGGCAGCTCTGGGCCCCTCATGACAGGAGTGACATTGAGGAGCTGGAGGGTGTCCAGGGAAGGGAATGGAGCTGAAAAGGGGCTGGAAAACTCCTGAGGGAGCTGGGAAGGGGCTGAGCCTGGAGAAAAGGAGGCTCAGGGGGGCCAAGGTGGCTCTGCACAGCTCCCTGCCAAGAGGGGACACCCAGGGAACAGGGACAGGAGCAGAGGGAATGGCTCAGGCTGGGCCAGGGGAGGCTCAGGGTGGATTTTGGAATGGAAATTTCCTCCTGGAAAGAGAAGTGAGGCACTGGAAGGGCCAGCCCAGGGCAGTGGTGGCTCCCCATCCCCAGCAGGGTGTGACATCCCTGTGGATGTGGCACTTGGGGACACGGTCAGTGCTGGGTCGTGTTGGACTCACTGATCCAAGGGGGCTTTTCCAACCTGAAGCATTCCATGATTCCAGGCCCTCCAGGGCCTGGAATCATGGAATGCTTCAGGTTGGAAAAGCCCTGGGCCTGGCAGGAGCAAAGAGCCCCAGCCCCCTGCAGGATTCCTCTGGGATCAAATCATCCCTGGGATGAAATCCCTTGGCTCAGGGCAGTGCTCCCACACTGGGAACGGGCCCTGTGAGCAGCGAGATCCACGGAGCTGCCTCAGCAAAGAGCCCAGGAAAGATTCCCTGGTGCTGGGCAAGAGAAAAGCTGGGATTCCTTCTGTTTGGAACTTCTGGAATGGTGGGGAGCCCTCGTGGAGATGGAGAAATTGGGATCTCTGCTCTCAAACCATCATTATTTTCACTCCAGCAGCGCTTCACAGCCAGTCCCCAAGGAACAACTGCAGTTCTTGCTGCAGGCAAAGGACAAATTTTTCCTGTGGAATATGGAAAAACTCTCCAAGGATGAGCCCTCAGCACGTGTCCATTCAGCTCATCCTCCTGCCTTCTTTCCCAAAGTGCTCCTCACCTCCAGAGCCAAAGGCTCTCCCTTTCCATGACTAAAATGGAGTCACTCTGGAGTCACCCCAGGAGAAAGTGGGAAAGAGCTCATCCTCTTCCTGATGCCATTCCAGGGTGTTCTGTTTCACAATTTATAATTTTAAGTCCTTTGCTTTTAAGGCAAAAGGTTCTGTTTTGCAGAAAAAGGAGCTCTGCAAGCATCCCTCCTGACCCCAGGGATCCCAGAATTCCCTTCTGACGTGTCACCGAGCGGGTGACAAAGGAAATCTGCCCTGGCCACCCCCACAGCCCCAAATGTTAACAAATTCCAGGGCACAAGGAGCCTTTCTCCCAGGGAAAGTGGTGTAGGTGGGAGAAAGGCATTCCTTGTGTTCCTGGCACGCCCTGCAGCGCTGAGAACTCCTGAGTTCTGTGCTGCAAAGCTCTCGGAAAAGCCCGGATCCATCTCTGCTGAGGGGGAGCTGGCACTGAGGGCACGGGGCAGAGCTGGTGTCCAATCCCTCCCAGCCCTGCTCTGGCAGGATCAGGATCAGGACAATCCCAACACAAATCCAGGCTGGGTGGACAATGAGAAGGGAAGGATTTGGGGCTGTTGGTGGATGAGGAGCTCCACATTCCCTGGGCAGAACGCCCCCCGTGCCCTGGGCTGATCCCCCAGGGTGGGCAGCAGGAAAGAGGGAATTCTGAACAGCTTCCCACTGCCAGAGGGCAGGGCTGGATGGGAGATTGGGAATTCCTGGCTGGGAGGGAGGGGCTGGAATTCCCAGAGCAGCTGTGGCTGCCCCTGGATCCCTGGAAGTGCCCAAGGTTGGACACTGGGGTTTGGAATGGTGGGAATGGGATGATCCTGAAGGTCCCTCCAGCCCAAACCATTCCAGGGTTCCATGAGAATGGTGACCAATTCCTTTGAAGCAGAGGACACACCCCCTCTGGATGTACACCATTCCCAGAGAATTCCCTGCCAGCTCCTTTTCAGAATTCCAGTCCCTCCATTTCCCACATGGACAGGGAGCATCAACTCCAGCCCTGCCCTCCTCAATGCTCCTGAAGGAACAGCAAACAGGAATTTTGTGTTATCCTAGAACTAAAAATCCTCGTATTTTCTGTAAGGGAAGAGCTGACAGCAGCTGAGAGCTCAGGGGAATCCCATCCAGGCAGAATCCCAAACAATTCCTGTCTGTTGGGTGACAAGGCTGGAATCACATCCTCATCCTGCAGCTCTCCTGTGCACAATGGATCATCTGCTTTGCCAATCTCTCCCATAAAACAGATATTCCCATTCTTTCCAGGCCTGTTTTCCTGGAGGGTCTCCCAACATCTGCAGCACAGCCAGGCACTGAGTTTTCAAGGATCCTGCTGGAATCAGGCAAGCAGCCTGAGCTGTCTGGAATTCCACTTATCCAGGGGCTCCTCCAGCTCTTGGGGGTGCAACTGCTCCAGTTTGGGGGGTTTGTAGTTAACAGCTAGCTCTGGAAAAACTGGGATCAAGATGGGAGAGGAGCCACCAGGGCAATGCCCTGTCGGTGCCACTGGGATTGCGCACGAAGCAAACACTGCATCCTCTCCACAGCTGGGAATTATTTCAGTTTGCCAGACCTGGGTTGTATTTTAGGAGACTTTTCTAATTAGTCTTGGAGCTAGTCATGGAAAAATGGCATTGGAGCAGCTCAGATCCACAGGAGGAGCTGCAGCAGCAAGAGGAGCTCACATCAACCCCGCTCTCCAAGGATTTGGGAACCCTCCCTGGTGCCACAGTTTGGCCAGGATTTCTGGCCCTTGGATCATTCTCCTCCAGCTGCAGTGGGAGCCAGCAGGAGCTAGGAAGGGATTTATTCCCTCCTAATTTGCATGAAGGAATAGGATGGATCCATTTCCCCTGGTTTCTGGAGTGGTGCATTCCAGCAGCCTCTGATGTGTCCCCTGGGAGCGCTCGGAGCTGGAGCACAGGCAGCACATCCCAGAAAACAAAGCTGCAAGGGTGAAACCATTCCAGAAACGGTGCTCAGGAAGAACACCAGCACCAAGGAGCTTCTTTTGTGCTGTTAAAAATCAGCCCAGGATCTGCAGCTCAGGGAATAATGCTGGCACTTATCCCTGAGCTGGAATTCTTGGGGCTGTGTTTGGTTGTGAGCTGCAAAGGGAAGAAAACTGGAAATCCACTAAAAATAAGGGGGAGAGGTTCTGAGAGAGGAATTCTGCCCCTTGGCTTGTCCACAGCTGGAGTTCAAAGCCCCAAACCCCACCAAATTAAAAGAAAAGAAGGCTCAGAAGCCTCATTTCTGCCCTGTCCATGATTATTCCAGGCCTGCTGTTCCCCTGCCCTTGTTGGAATCTTTTCCAGCTTTTCCATCACCACCAGTGCTGGATGAGGAGGAAAGCACAGCTTCACCTTCCAGAACACAACTGGGACAGGGATCAATTCAGGAAAAGGGTTGGGTTGGTTCTTTTATGACCACACCAATGCCCAGCCTGATGATTCTCAGAGCAGAAAGCAGAAATTTGGCTTTGCTAAGCAAAATTTCTATTTTTTTTTTCCAAAGGAAAAGGACTAACCACAGAATGAGGTGTGTCTCCTCCCTGCCTTCCTCCCTCCAGTCCATCCATGTGTGCTCCTAGCAAATGAATATTTAATTAAACATCTCTGAAAGGCTCCAAAGGGAGCTGTGAGGGAACATCAGGAGCAGCCCTGCCTGCAGCAGTTTATGAGACAGGGAGAGAAAAGAATCTTCCAAAGCCATGAGCCAGAGCTTTGGGAACTAAATCCTGGGACAAAGGGGTGTTTGGAAGCTTTTTGGTTTAGAGATGGGACAGACAAAAAGCAGCAGGAGTGGAAAAAAGGGGAATAAATTCATTGCAGTGGTGTGGGAGCATCAGGATCCACCTGGAGGTTCCTCCTGGTTGGACTTGGAATGTTCCTCAGGGCTTTTATCCGAGAATCCTGGAATGCTCTGGGGTGGGAAGGATCTTAAGGCTCACCCAGAGCCACCCCTGCCATGGCAGGGACACCTCCCACTGCCCCAGGGTGACACAGCCCGGCCTGGGGCATTCCAGGGATCCAGGGGCAGCCACAGCTGCTCTGGGAATTCCAGCCCAGCCAGGAACCCCTTCCCAAGATCCCAATCTGGCAGTGGGAGCCATTCCCTGTGTCCTGTCCCTCCAGCCCTTGGCCAAAGCCTCTCTCCATCTTTCCTGCAGCTCCTTCAGGTCCTGGAAGGTCACACTGAGCTCAGCCCAAAGCTTCTCCTCTGCAGCTGAGCATTCCCAGCTCTCCCAGCCTTTCCTGCATCCCTGGGATCATCCTGGAGCCTCCTCTGGGCTCTCTGCAGCAGCTGCAGCTCCTTCCCGAGCTGCATCCGGGGCTGGGGCAGCAGAATTCCCTCCCCTGGATCTCCCAGCCACATTCCCTTCGGACCCTCATTTTCCCAACAAAACTGATGCCCTAACCCCTCCCAGGATCCTGTTTGATGGCAAATTCGATATTTTTTTAGGATTTTTTTTTGTGCTTCCCAGTGTTTCTCCATGGAGAGCAGTGTGGGCACTTCTGATTTCTCCACCAGGATCTGGGAATCCGCATCTTTGTGGGATTTCAGGAATTCCATCCCTGTCACCCTGAGATCCTCCCAGTTCCAGCAAGCTCATCCCAGCTTGGAATCAACCAGAGCAAGTTTCATCCTGCTCCAGCACATTCCAGGTGCTGCCTGAGCTCTGCCCCCGTTTTCAGCTCCCAGGAAAATGCATTTTCCACCAGAAAACAGGAGGAAAACTTGGGCTTCTCCAGCGCCAGGGAGTTTGGCACTAAGCAGCTTTTTGCTGCCTGGTGTCTGGCAGTGCCGGGTCTTAATTTCCAACAAACCCCGTTAAAGGATTACGAGGGCCTCGTTAAAATAATGCCCTCGGAGCTTATTCCTGATTGGAAGGAAAACGAGGATAAACAGAAAGGGTCCTCTCATCCCCGGGGTTATGGCTTGGAGTGCTTTGAAAGGGGAAAAAATAAAAGGAGGAAAAAAACTGGCAGGAATTAGGGAATATATAAACACACACACTTGTCTGGGAATATAAAGTGAGTTTTGTTTCTGCTTTAGAGCTCTCGGAAAAAAAAAATTAATTAACAGCTCCCGCCGCTAGTTAATCTAATTAATGCCGGAGTTTGGCCTTTGCATGGGAAGATTTACCTCGGAGAAATGATCAGTTAAAAGGGGAGAGGGGAAGGAGCTGTTCCCGAGGGGAGTTGCTATATTTACCTTTTTTTATGGAGTTTAATAAATGGGAATTAGAAATCTGGGGACCATGAGGACAAAAGGGGAAATTGGAAACGGCGTTGGCCGCAGAGCGCTGGCGTTTTCCAAAGTGGGAAAGGTGGATGGGCTTTGTCCAGAGGATGGAGATTCCCAGGTGTGCTGATCCCTGAGGATCATTCCAGGAGAGCAGATCCGGCCTGTCCTTTGGCAGGATCGAGGATCTGGAGCCAACGGGAACCGAGCGGGAATCATCTCTGGGATGTCACCCCAAGGCAGAGCTCAGCAGGTTGGGTGACTCAGTGGGAACTGGAATTCCTGGCGGGATGGGGAATGTCACAGAATCCCAGAATTCTGGGTTTGTGTTGGAAGGGCCCTCGGAGATCATCCTGCTCCCAGCAGGGACACGTGCCACTGTCCCAGGCTGCTCCATGAGTCCAACCCGGCCTAGGGCACTTCCAGGGATCCAGGGGCAGCCACAGCTGCTCTGGGAATCCCTTCCCAATCTCCCATCCCAGCAGTCTGAAACCATTCCCTGTCTCCTGTCCCTCCATCCCTTATCCCAAATCCCTCCGCAGCCTCGGAGAGGAGTGAGGAAACCCCCACGACTGGGATTTCATTTCCCAGGTGGATTTTCCCTGGTGTGGATTTCTCTCCCCAATCTGTGTCTGACCATGGAATGGCCGCACTGGGCCGGCCCAAAGCCCCTCCTTGGCTCCCTGCTGGCTCCTGGAAGCAGGGATGGAACAGGGAACAGCTATCCAAGGCTCTTCTCCCAAATAATCCATGCCCAGAGCTGGGAGAGCTGGAGATGGAAGTCCTTTTGGAATCCTGCTGCTTTCAGGATCCTCTGGCAAGGAATTTGTGCTGGATCCTCCAATTGCATTCCAGCCCCTCTGGTTCTTCTACTGGAAGCAGGAGCGGCCAATCCCTTTTCCCTTTGTCTTTTCCTTGGATTTGAAAACCCTCCATCATCTCCATCAGCCCATCCTCAATCTCCCACTGTCAGTAATTCCTCACATCCCTTTCTTTTGGTTGTTGCCTCTATCCCAAAGGAATTTTTTTTCCATCTTTGTTGTTCCTTTCAGGCCTTGCTTGGCTTTGGGAGCTGCTGTGAGCAGAAATGTTTGGCACCAATCCTGACAGGAAACGGGATGTTTTCCTCTTCCCATTCCATCGTTTTCCTCTTCCCATTCCATCGTTTTCCTCATCCCATTCCATTGTTTTCCTCATCCCATTCCATTGTTTTCCTCATCCCATTCCAGCGTTTTCCTCATCCCATTCCAGCGTTTTCCTCATCCCATTCCAGCGTTTTCCTCTTCCCATTCCAGCGTTTTCCTCATCCCATTCCAGTGTTTTCCTCATCCCATTCCAATGCCAGCATCACACGCTCACACCTGCGCTGGCCCCCATTCCCAAAATTCCAGCCTGCTTTCCTCAGATGAATGGAGCCGGCAGAGAGCCCCACCCTTGGATTAAATTTAAAGGAATGAAAATCTCCCATCCCAACCAATCCCATTGTTTTCCATGCTCGTACACAAACCTGAACCCCCTGGAGCAACAAATTCCTCGAGGTTTTCCAGGAATGCCGTGTGGAGGTGATCGTTGGCCAAGAGGAGAGCGGTGCCATGGATTGTTCTCACGCTTCACTGGGATGGAGCTGGAACATTCCTTGGCACAAACAATTCCCTAAAATCCCTGCAGCCATCCAGACTTTTTGGCTGAGGGTGGAAAGGACACGGCTCCTCCTCGGATCCGTCGTTCTTCCCTTCCCAATTCCTTGGGGATGCCTCAGGGAGCCTTTGGTGAGGAGGGAAGGGTTGATTATATCCTGGATCACCAACATTTGAGATTTAATCTGATTGTAATGTCAGAGGAGACTTCAGTCTGTTGTATATATAAAAAGTTTTATATATATATAAGTTTTACATATATATGTTATATATATAGATCAGTTATATAGATAAGTTATAGATCTAGATATATAATTTCTACATGTGTATAAAACTTATACATATAAAACTTATACATATAAAATTTATATACATATATATTATATATTTATAACACATATATATACACGTTATATATGTATATATAAGTTATATATATTATATATAGAAGTTATATATAACTTCTATATATAATATATATAACACATATATAAGTTATATATATGTTTTATATATATGTTATATATATGTTATATTTATATAAGTTATATATATATAACTTATATATATGTATACATAAGTTATATATCTATATTTTATATATGTCAGTCAAATCAAACATATATATCAAATATATATATCAATCAAATCAACGGCAGCCAGAGGAGACTTCAGTCTGCTCAGGGAATCCTGGAATGGTTTGGGTTGGAAGAGACCTTGAATCCCAACCATTCCCACCTCCAGACACTTCCAGGGATCCACAGCTGCTCTAGGAATTCCATCTCAGCACCTCCCCACCCTCCCAGCCAGGAATTCCTTCCCAAAATCCCAGCTAAACCTCCTCCTTTCATCCCCAAGCCATTCCCTGTGTCCTGTCCCTCCGTCCCTTGTCCCCAGCCCTTCTCCAGCTCTCCTGGAGCCCCTTCAGGCCCTGACAGGGGCTTGGAGCTCTCCCTGGAGCCTTCTCCATGCTGACCATTCCCATCTTCCTCAGGAATTCTCCAGGCCCTTCCCAGCTCCATTCCCATCCCTGGACACGCTGGTGGAAGCTGCAGCTCCTGCTCCTTCCTTCCCTCAAGGAGAGGAACCACGCTGCGTTTGCTGGGAATCTCCAATTCCACTTCTCCATATCCTGCAATTTCATTGCTTCATCCCTCTCTTCTGAACTCTTTAAGATTGTCCTTAAAACCATCAGAATTTTTAGCAACAGAATTCCAAGATTTTTGCACTTGGGTGGCAGCATTCCCAAAACTTCCTTGGTGTTTGCACCAGCTGGGAATGTGCTTCTGACTCCCAAAGAAATCTGAGCTTTTCCTCAGATTCTGAGTCCCAGAAAAGCAACAAAGCAAAACATAAATATTCCAAACTTTTTTTTTTTTTTTCTGGTTAAAAGAGGGGGAAAATCTGTTTATTTTGCTCTGTTTGGAATCCTGAGTGTTTGAAGTGCTCCAGCCCTTGCTTGTCTGGGAATGTGTGGTCCCAGGGATTGCTGCAGGAATGCTGAAGCTCTCACATGCGCTTGGAATGGTTTTGTGGAACAAGGATAAAGGGAAAATCAAATAAACTGAGGATAAATTCTGCTGCCTGGAAAGGATTTCAGAACCTTCCACCCCGAGCCACCCACGTGTCCCCTGAAACCAAAAATTTTAATCTCATTTTCCACGTTTTTGTCTCCTTTTCCTCTGCCAGAATTGAAGGAAATTTTCTTTCTGCTTTTGTTTTATTTTTGCCAATTTTTAAATTTTTTTAAAAAATTTTGCTTCTTTTAATCAGTTTAAACTTGAGGAGTTTTTACGGATGGAGGCCAGAATTCAGGAATATCCTTCCCAGTTTTTTGTTCTGAGGAAGCTGAAGCAAAAGGTGCTGGAGAAGGGTTTGGATTTGATTCGGTCCCTGATGATGGGGAGAGGGCGGTGAGGCAGTGGCAGGGATTCCCCAGGGAATTGGGCACATTCCCAACGGCTCCGGGAACGTTTGGACAACGCTCTCAGGGTGGGATTGGGGCTGGATGGGTCCCAAAATCTCAGGATATTCCATAATTCCATATTCAGGATATTCCATAATTCCATGGACCTTCACGTTCCCATTCCATTTGTAAATCCCAATTTCGCCCTGGGGGCAGGCCGGAGGTTGGGCTCTGCTCCCAGGGAATCGCCCTCCAGGGGAGGATTTGGATTTCAGGGAATATTCTCATGGAAAAGCTTGTCCAGCCCTCCCCCAGCTCCCCATTCCAGGATTGAAAATCCACATGGATGTGGCACTTGGGGACTCCATGGTGGCCTGGATGTTTGGACACCTGGATCAGCACAGACCTGGAGTGGGAATCATTGCACATGGAGAAGTCATTCCAGATTTGGATCACACACCTGGATGACCACGGACCTGGAATGGGAATCACTGCACACGGAGGTGATTCCAGACGTGGACTTCATACCCAGAAATTGGGAATTAACTTTGCCTTGGAATGAGAGGGGGATGAGATGGGAATATTGCGCTCAGGAATTCCGAAATGTGGGAATTAGCTCTGCTTTGGAATGAGATGGGAATGTTGTGCTCAGGAATTCCAAAATGTGGGAATTAGCTCTGCCTTGGAGTGAGAGGTGCTCAGAAAAGTGCTCAACATTCCCACTTGCTTTCCCTAAATCTCCTCTCAGGTGCTGTACCAGGAAAATCCTTTTCCCTGCTTTGAAGTTCTGGAAAAATCCAACTCCAGCAGCAAAGATGGATCATCAGAAAATCTCATGGAGCTCCTTTCCCTATCCCATTCCTGGGTTTCTGTCCCCAGTCCCATAGGGATCCATCCCTCTGGATTTTTTTAGCCTGTGGATGCTGGGATCAGCTTTGAAAGCTGATCCTGTGATGATTCCCAAAATCTGGGGAATCCCTGGAACCTTCTCTCTGTAATTCCATCCCTCCTCTTTCCCACTGGTGTCTTATCCAAATTTTGAGCTTGAAATCCACGGAAAGCCACCCCGAGGAGAGGCACTGGTGATCCTGGTGGATGGAATGGTTGGAGAAGAGGGCAGGAAATCCATGTGGAAATCCTTGGATTGCTGCTGTGAGGGGGAAGACCCTAAAAAAGAGCCTAAAAAGAAGATCCAAGGTAAGAAACAAGGAAAAAGAGGAAAATGGGGACACAGGCAACATCCGAGGAAAATTTGAGTTGGTCACAGGACGGATAAATTTTTTCCTGGTGCAATGAGCTATAAATCATTGGATAAATAACAATTAAAAGCCATTTAAAAATGATATTTCCTCTTTAAACCCCAGGATTAAACATTTCACCTCATAAAAGGTGATGCTTCCTCCTGGATCTCCAAAATCCGGTGGCTCTGGACTCTGTGCAGGACACAGCCCAGATTTCCACCTGGAGACATTCCCGAAGCAGGATCCTGCCTAATTCCTTGTGTGGATTCACTGGAAAACCAAAGCCAAGTTTGTCAGGACCCTTCAAATCAGGGCAAAATGTTCCCTTGGGGAATTTCCAAAAATCCAGGAGAGAAATGTTTCCTTTTAACGCTGCTCCCTTTTTTCCGTCTGTGGAGAAAAGAAAAACTTTCAAATTCTGTCTGTTGTTCCAAATTTCAGTCACAAGGACAATTCCTTAGATTTCAAAGAATTTATGGGAGTTCCTGGGAGTTCCATGAGGACATCTCCATGATTTTTGGCTCTGGTTTGGCCATTTTTTATTTCCATTTCTCTGTGTGTATCAGAGGATATAAATAAATATATTTCAGAATACTCCTAAGGATATTTTTTTCCATAGTATTTCTGAATATATTTTCCATAATATTCCTAAGCACACTTTCCCTGTGTGCAACTGTCAGGATCAGAATTCCAGAATGAATTTGGCTGGATTAAACACATTTTCTTAATAATCTGCTTTCTTCCATGCCAATGGAGCCTCAGGATGAGCAGAATCCATGGGTGCAGCCCATCCATCCTAAAATCAAATCCTAAAGTCGGGAAAGACTCTGGGATCATCGTGTCCTTGGTTGTCCATCAAATCCAGGGAAGTGCTTGGGTGGATTTCTGGAGTTTTTTCTCAGTCCTTTGCTGTTCAGAGTTTGGTTTTGTGGTTGAGTTAAACCAAGGGGGGTTTGTTCCCCTTCTGGAATCTTCTCCATGTCCACCACTGTTCCCAGGATCTGGGATAAGGAGGGGGAACTGGAAAGGACCTTCAGGGTCATCCCATTCCATGGGCAGGGACACCTCCCACCATCCCAAATGATCCAAGTGTCCAACCTGGCCTTGGGCATTCCAGGGATCCAGAGGCAGCCCCAAATCTCTGGGAATTCCAGCCCAGCCAGGAATCCCTTCCCAAAATCCCATCTAAACATCCTCTCTTTCACTCTGAAGCCACTCCCTGTGTCCTGTCCCTCCATCCCTTGTCCCCAGCCCCTCTCCAGCTCTCCTGGAGCCCCTCCAGGCCCTGCCAGGGGCTCTGAGCTCTCTCTGGAGCCTTCTCCAGGTGAACATTCCCAAATTTCCCAGCCTCTCACACACATTCCCATTCCCTTTCCGTTCTCCTTCCCAGAGTTTGTGCTCTACCCCTCCCACAGGAGCCGGTGCCTCCCTCCCCTTTGGATGCAGCTTGGAAAGAGGATTTTTCCTCTCTCAGCTCCTTTTTTCCTTTTCCCCCTCATCCCCAATTTGCAATTTTCCCTTTCCAGCACCAAGACCAAGCCACTCTTTCCTTTTCCTGCTCCTTCCAGAAGAAAAGAATTAATTAGGGATTTAAACACCGTCAGTCTCTCACCTCTTCCCCTTCCCCCAATCCCAACTCCTGGAATATAAATCATCAGCTAGAAAAACCAACACAGGGGTCTGGAATGTCACCAGCATCTCCTTTAGGGGATTTATTGGGATTAGGAAAACAAAAACACGAGGCCAAAGCAGCTTCGCTTTAAAGGAGGAATTAGAATCCAGATCAAGCAGATCCACCTGGAATATTTGGAGGAGGATCCCAAACATTGTAAAACTAAAAATAAAAACCACCAAGTTTCTTATTTTGGAGTGGGAATTCAACCTTTAAACGGGGAATATTTTGTGTCCCATTCCCGAATCCCGAATTCCTGCCCCGGTGGGATCAGGGATCACTGAGGGCTGATGACATTCCCTGCTGACAGCAGCGGGGTGATGAGCAGGGATATGAAGGAGGGAAGTGTTTGGGAAGGAATTTTTTCCCTGCTTTGCCTCAAAGCTTCCATTGTTGCTGGAACAATCCTTGCTCTGAAGGAGGGAGATAGGGATCTGCCCCACCCCTCCTGCGATCTCCTGGAATGGCTTCAGAGGGTGTCGGGTGTCCAAAGGGATGTGGAGCCTCCCGGAATTCCCTCAGCTGTGCAGGTGTTGGATAAAAACATCGAGCTCCGACTTGCAGGGATATTCCCAAAATTCCCTCCAGGTAGTTTGGGAAATTCCTATTTTCTTTTTCTTTTGTTCACCTACACCAGGTGAGAGTTTTTGGGATGTAATTATCCAGGTTTGTCCTGACTTGGGCATGATGAATCCAAGGCCAGATTGGACAACCAGAATAATCCTTGTTTTGGATTATTTTTGGATTTTTTAAAAAATTTTTTTTTCCAGGAAAATTCCCACCTTGGACAGGTTCCACCTTCCATCAGGATGGAAATCTCCTTGGGGGTCTTACAGGCTTGGAATGATTTGACAAAAGGCTCCCCCAAATTGATGGAGCTGTTCCAGGGGAGGTTGAGGTTGGATTTAGGAAAAGATTCCTGATCCAGAGGGTGCTGGGCACTGCCCGGGCTCCCCAGGGAATGAGCACAATCCTGAGCTCCAGGAAATTTCGGATAGCACTCCCAGGGATGCCCAGGGTGGGATTTTTTGGGGTGTCTGTGCAGGATCTGGAGCTGCACTGGATGATCCTTGTGGCTCCCTCAGGACATTCCACAATTCCCTGATTATTTCTAATGCAGAACACGAGATTCAAATCAAATTCCCAACAGATTCCCAACTCTCTTGGTCCCAGCTGCGTGCCCATCCTGGGGATGGGAATGAGCTGATCTTTGAGATCCCTTCCAACCCAAACCATTCCAGGATCCCATCTTTCTTCCCCCAAATCCTCCAGGAACTGGGAGATGCTGCTCCCTGTGTGTCTGGAGGCTTTGGGAGCAGAGATCAGCAGAGCTCCTGCTGGGCTCAGTTCATTTTCACCCTTTGAGGCTCGATCCTAAATACTTCCAAAAGAAATTAATGGAATTTTTTCCACCAGGGGCAGTGCTTTTATGGGATTTTGGGGGAGTTGCCAGCTCCTTCCCAAGGCAAGCAACTTTAAAAAAAAAAAAAAAAAAAAAAAAAGGGAAATAGATAAGGCAAGCAACTTTAAAAAAAAAAAAAAAAAAAAAAAAAAAAGGGAAATAGATAGAAAAAGAAAAAGGAACCATTTAACAATTTTTAATTTTTAAAATTTTTACTTTTTTTTCCCATTTTTCGATTTTTACTTTTACCTTTTTTTGTTTTATTTTGACCATTTTTGGAATTTTACTTTTGCCATGCAACAACTTTTATTTTTATCATTTTTACCTTTTTTTTATTTTTACCATTTTTCCATTTTTATTTTTTACCATTTTTGCATTTTTATTTTTTACCATTTTTGCATTTTTATTTTTTTACCATTTTTCCATTTGTATTAATTTTTTTTTAACTCTTTTTTTGCTTTTATTGGGGGATCTGTGGATGATTCCCTGGGATGCAGCTCCAACGGTGCGACCGCTCCTCATGGCTCCATTCCAGACCAAATTCCTGGAAAAAAACCCAAACCTTTGAGTGGGGGTGGAATCTTCAAAATCTTCAATTTCCAGGAGATTTCCACCCTTGGATCCCATTCCTCACCTTCCAAGTGCATTAATTATTCGTGGTGTTAATTATCATCAGCTCAAGTTGGGCTTCCAAAGGCTCTCCAGCGCGTTCGCCATTCCCGCCTGGATCTGGAATTCCTTCCAGGAGCTGTAAAGCTTCACCTGCGTCCTTCCAGGAGATTTCCACCCTTGGATCCCATTCCTCATCTTCCAACTGGAACTTCTGCACTAATTATTCACGGTGTTAATTATCATCAGCTCAATTTGGGGTTCCAAAGGTTCTCCAGCATGTTCGCCATTCCTGCCTGGATCTGGAATTCCTTCCAGGAGATTTCCACCCTTGGATCCCATTCCTCACCTTCCAAGTGCATTAATTATTCGTGGTGTTAATTATCACCAGCTCGAGTTGGGCTTCCAAAGGCTCTCCAGCACGTTCGCCATTCCTGCCTGGATCTGGAATTCCTTCCAGGAGCTGTAAAGCTTCACCTGCGCCGTTCCTGCCTCGTTATTTTAACGAGGTTTCCCCCCAGGGCCGTCCAGACAGCAAATCCCACCAACCCTGGAAGTTCAACTCCTGCCCTGAGCCTCCAAATCCTCATAAAATCCACCCGGAGGCTTTGGATGAGGAGGGAACTGCTGGAGGTTGGGGAATGCACAGGTAGAAAATTCCCGTTTTTATTTCCCTGATTTGTCTCTGATGAGTCCCAGGGTGGGGTTAAAGCCTCTCACATTCCCTGAGCTTTGGGCCCTGTAAATTTCCAGACAAACTCTCATTTTTCCCTTTTTTTTTTAATTTTTGGGTTGTTCTTCAGTTCCCTCGGAGTCGTGGAGGGCAGATGTGGGCTTGGGGAATAAATAAAAATTCCGTGGGGAACTGGGAAAGTCAGGCTTCCACCCCAAGCCTAAAAAATCTGGGAAAAAACAAATAAATCCGAATTAATTTGGAGGGCAGGTGATGCCTGAGGCAGAATCCCAGAGTGGATTGGGCTGGAAGGGATTTAGGGTGAATATTTTTCTACCAGATTTCCATAAAATCCACACTCGGAGAGAAATAATCCGAATTTTTGGGATTGGAGCTGGGAAGAACTTCTGGTGGCAAAAATTTTCCTGTCGGAACTCGACCACTTTTTAGCGGCCCAGGAAAATTCAGGGAAAAATTCCATGGAAAATTCAGGACGGGAGAGGGATGTGGGGACTTTTAGGTCTCTAAAAATACAGGAAAAAAAAATTCGAGGAATAGGAATGTTAAAGGAAGAGGCATTGAAATTTTAATTAAAAGCTTTTAATTAATTTTTTTTTTTTCCATAGGAGCCTCACAAAGCTCATCCTGAATCAGGATTTAGCCTGGAATGAGGCAAAAGCTGATTTTGGGATGTTGGGATGGGGGGAGCTGGGCTCAGCCTCTTGCTGTCACATTTCCCTCGGCTTTGTCACCCCAAGGTTTCCCCAAAGAACAAATTCCTTCTGTCAGGAAGTGCTGTATTTTTATTTTTATTTTTATTTTTATTTTTATTTTTATTTTTATTTTTATTTTTATTTTTATTTTTATTTTTATTTTT
>VZUI01020086.1:0-13552 GCA_013401135.1 Cettia cetti | reverse complement strand
CTATCTATCTATCTATCTATCTATCTATCTATCTATCTATCTATCTATCTATCTATCTATCTATCTATCTATCCCTGCCCTCTGGCAGTGGGAAACCATTCCCCCTTGTGCTGGCACACTGAGACTCAATGCAGAAGGATGTTGGGTCTCACAGTGAAACAGTTGAGATGTTCTAGGCCTGTCCCCAAGTTGTTGGCCAAGGTCACTTGGGCACCTGCAGGATTTGATCCAAAAGCACCCTCAGTCCCAGTCATGGCCCAGTAAGTGGTTAATTCTTGATTTCTGTTTTAAATAAAACTCTTGGTATCTCCAGCATCTGGAATGCCAGCTGCCAACATTTTTTATTTTATGGGTGGTGTTGTAAGGGATGGGAAAGGTCTTGCACTGTGCCACACTGCCCCTTGCACTCACACTGCTGGCATGGTTTGCTGCTCTGCTTGCGTTTCCCACTGTTTCCTCAGTTGTTAGGGGAAACCTGCTTTTCCCAGGATTGCTGACCTCCACACTCCACAGGAGTGTGTCCTGCAAGGATCAGCTGATTGTTTCCTGGGTAGTGGAGGTCATGGAGGCACCTTGTATGCAACACTCAAGGTTATGCTCCCTCCTTCTGCTCTCAAGTAGTGATTTCCTGCCCACTGGAATCCGTTCTGGGCACAGGCAGCTGCCTCCACTGACCCCTGCCCCAGGGATGACTGCTCCCAGGAGTAGGATATGCTGACTGTAGAGCTGAGCATGCATTTGTCACAGAACTAGGTTCTGGGTGGTCACAGGAGGCTGCAGAAGTTGCTGCCGTTGGGTGTTTACCTTGAGCAGAGGCAGCTGTGTGTCCTGTTCAGGGAGAAGGTGGAAGTGAAGGGACCTCTCTCCATGTCTGCACTGGACATGCACCTGAAACCAGCCTCCACATAAATGTGTTGGAAAGTGGTTGGTGAACTGAGGATTTCATAGTCAAGGACTGAGAAGCAACAGTTCGGCTTTTAAATATGAAGTTTTATCATTCTTCTCATGCCTTAAAATAGAGGAAAAATATATTTATGCAACCATGTGGGCTTTGCATCCGGGTATCTCTCCTTAAGGAATATTTCATCCAGAATCTAGATATCTATCCCTAAGAAATATCTCATCCACACAGAGATCCTGGGCTATAATTGAGCATTGTTTGAAAGATGGCAAGAAGTCAGGAGTGTGATGATTTTAGAGTGGTGTTTGAGGTCACAGACTGTAATTCATGTACAGTCTCTGAGGGGAATTTATTGGGTACTGAAAACATTAACATTGACGGTAACTTGCAGAAAGGAGAGATGCTTGCAGCGTGGAAAAATTCTTGGAAGTGAGCTCTTCTACCCACCCTCAATCTCGGAAAGATAGGATAAGTCTTGTGCTTGAAGCAAAGGCATCCTTACAGTTTGTAGTCTTGAAAACCAGGATTTTTTAAACAGGCTGAATATTGTAGATGAGATAGAAATTGATGGGATAGGAATAAAAAACGGGTTTTAATGTTGACTGTGTGTGCCCTGTGTGCTATTATGTCCTTGGCTATGGTGGTGAGAAAAGATAAACACGAGTTGACTGTGGCTGATCTTTATGCTGATCATTTAACACAATTTGCAAGAGCTGAAGCACCAGTAGAAACTTGAAAGCAGAGGCTGTAATGAGAAAAATGACTGCTTGAGGCTCTCATCTGCTGCAGTGCAATTATTTCTTGTGTAGTAAAGAGCATTTCTCAAATGAACCTTGTGTGTTCTTATTTGTTCTTGCTTAGAAATGAGCCACGGAGCTCATGAGTCAGGCCTGGCCTGGATGTTGGATTATCCTGCCAGCTGTGGAGGTGATGTGATCTGGACCAGACCTTCCATGACTGGTGGGAGATCACTGATGTGATAAACTCAGCAGCAGCTGAAAGTCTCTGGTGAGCTTTTGTGCTAAAGTTGTGGTGGGATTTTCCATCTCTGGATCTTTGGCATTTTAGTTTGGAAGCTGAAGAAAACAATAAACTGGGGTGACTGAGGGGCTTCCTCTGGCATTTTTGGAAGCTCCATGAGCAGAGCCTGGCTCCTGCAGCCATTCCCAGCTCCATGAGCCTGGCTCCCTCAGCCATTCCCAGCTCCATGAGCAGAGCCTGGCTCCCTCAGCCATTCCCAGCTCCATGAGCAGAGCCTGGCTCCTGCAGCCATTCCCAGCTCCATGAGCAGAGCCTGGCTCCCTCAGCCATTCCCAGCTCCATCAGCAGAGCCTGGCTCCCTCAGCCCTGCTCAGGGGCCTTGCTGAAGCTGCTGAGCTGGTGTTTTGGTTTCTGGGCTGTGAGGGACACCAGTGTCCCTGTGCTGGGCCAGCTGCCACCAGGGACACGCTCTTAGAGCATTTCTTTCTGGTCACATACTGAGATACCTTCCCCACATTGAGTTCCTTTAATTCTGCTCTTGCAGGAAGGGAAGCAGTGAAAGCCATTTTTGGGGGGCTGCAGCGATGTTGGGTGGGAATGAGGCCGGGGTCATTCTGTTTCACACCAGCTCAGGGAGCTGCCTGTGCCCTGCAGAGCAGGGGGATGGTGGAGCAGGTGAAGCCCCGAACCAGTGCCTCCAGCAGCTTCTTGGGTGCCCATGTTTCCAGGGCTGATATCCTTATCAGCCAGGACCACACCAGCCTCTCCAGGGGTGCAGACGAGATAGCACAATGTGCTGGGAGGAGTGGGAGTGCTTGCTGGTAATTTTTTTAACATTGGGGTGGATTTTTTTATTTTTTTTCTTTTTTTTCCCCCCCATTTCCAACACAAAGTCTGTTTGCCAGCCATATCAGCTGATATCTGCACTGTGGCTTAGTTTATTCCCTGGCCAATGCTGAGGTGTCCTGGCAGAAAACCTGCACCATGCACACGAGAGAGGCAGAAATGTGGTATAAAAGGCAATCCCAGAGGTGTGCAGCAGGGTGGGCTGACTTCAGAGTATCTTTGTATTTGGAGTGGGAGTCTTGTCAGTGGGAGCACTGCAGAAACAACATTGAGGAACAAGGGGAAGGGAACTGTGCCTTTTGCTGTGATTCTGATTTTGCCAGGGAAAGCATTTTGAGGTCTGAGTGCATTTTTTGCAGGTTTTACACAGGTTTTCAGGAAATGAGCCCATGTGCTTGGCACCCAGCTCGGATATGTTGTATATTGGGAGGAGCTTGCTCTGTGCTCCTCAGCCACTCAGCAGCTCAACCTCGATTTCATTTAGGAAAAGAGGTGAGGGGTTGCTTGGGTGTTGCTTTCAGAGGCATTTCATCTTGGCAGTTCTGGTTTTCCTGTCCTGAACACATCTTACACGCGTGCACTTCCCCAGCAGGGAGTGTTCTGATGGAACTCTCTCACATCGAAGATGCTTCCGAGCAGGAAATGCTGGCATTGGCAAAACGTCCCATCCTCCTGAGATGTTGCATGGAACCTTCCTGGCAGGCAGTGCCATTGTGACTCTGAGGGAATTTTTTGACAAACTGCCTGTCCTGAGCTCCTCTGAAGGTTTTTTCCCTCTCTGAAGCACAGAGGGACAAGGGCTGTTTGTGAATTATCTGAGGCAGAAGGCATCTTCCAGGTTTTCCCTTGTCCCTTCTCTGGGATGGGTACTTCAGCCAAATTAAAGTGGAAAAGCACTGGAGAAAGGAGTGTGAATTCCAGATTGCTGTGCTTATTGCTTGCTTACAGAAGAACTGTATGACCAAATCTTCCTTAAATCCATGCTTGGGTGGTGTTGCTGAGGCTCTTCGGTGTTGGTTCCCAGTGTGGGCGGGGGTTTGTCTCAGAAAGTGGCTTGGGAAGCTGCTGGATAGGTTGTGGGAGAATATTCCTGTGATCTGTGGAGGTGGTGAGTACCCAAGCTGCAGACATCCCTCTGGCTGACAGGGATTGCAGCCAGGATTGCATCCCTCAGGCTGGTGAGGATTGCAGCCAGGATTGCAGCCAGGATTGCAGCTAGGATTGCAGGCTTTCCCTTAACCCTGATCATTCCCAATCCATGCCCATCCTGACTGAGCCAGTTGCAGATTAGTTGGCCTTTAAACAGATCTAAATCTAAATTGTTTTTACAGCAATCTCAGCCCAACACTTGCCATGTGCTTGTTTGAGGTCGGTTTGTGTTTCCTTGGTTTTGGGGAAGGCAAAAAGAGGAAGCAAAGGGAAAATCTGAGCTGTTTGTCACATGGAGCTTGTGGTTTGTGAGAGCCCTGCTGAACCAGCTGTGGTGTGCCGAACGCACTGGGAAAATACCTCTGGAGGCATGCTCCTGCATCCCCTTGGGTATTTGGGTTCTGGGATTGAGTTGTCATAAACTCCCTTTCTCCTTGAACCCGGGGAGAATAATAACCCCAAGAGGGTTGGTTTCAATGTTCCACGCCCTGACTTCAGGCATATGAGCTCAAATTCAAGTGCTTTTTGGCATTTCTCATGCCTAAAAGGGAAGCAGAGATTTCACTTCACCCCCGAAAACTGAGCAAAGGACATGGGAAATGTCAGTTTATTGGGAGATGTGCCTTGGAGCACTTGTGCGGGTTGTGTCTAACATTTCAAGTGTGGGGTGGGGGTGACGGGGAATTCAGACAGCAGATACGGGCATGGATGCTCTGGAGGTGGGAGCTGAGCCATGAGGGAGCTGTTGTCCCACGCGGGACGCCGGGAGGGGGTGGCGGCACAAGAGCCTTTTGTTGGAATGAGCAGTGGGGAGTGCAGCTCCTGTCCTGCGCCCTGTGGGAGCGCTGTGAGGAGTGGGAGAGCTCAACCTAAGCCAGGTAGCTGTGGTAGACTCTGAATTCTGCATGGAAATCCTTGTGCCTTGTGCTGCATCCTGTGGGAAGAGCGAGCTGTGCTGCTCAGACACAGCAGGGACTCAGGGCTGTGGCATCTCTTGTGCTGCCTCCCACTCTTGGGAAGAAAATAAAACACTGTCTCCAGCTATTGAATTGTCCAATTCTGCCGGGTTTGTTCCCTGTCCTTGATTTCTCTCCTTCCCTCTGCTGCAGCACTCCTTGTACCTGACTCCAAAGGGCATTTCCCAGTTGGCCATGGGTATAAATATTCCTCAGTGGTTGCAGAGCCCTTAATGTTATAATATTTTCCAGTGTGATGAAGAAATGAATTTCATAAACTGGTTTCTACTTAATTCACAGAAGAAACAGTAAAGAAAACAAGTCTTAATCTCTGAGTCTGGAGAGGTCAGTGGTGTAAGAAGCAATGAGGGTGTCACAGAATCATGGAATAGATTGGGGTGGGTGGGACTTTAAATATCATCTTGTTCCAACCCCTGCCGTGGGCAGGACACCTTCCACTGTCCCAGGCTGCTCCAAGCCCCAATGTCCAGCCTGGCCTTGGACACTTCCAGGGATCCAGGGGCAGCCACAGCTGCTCTGGGCACCCTGTGCCAGGGCCTCCCCAGCCTCAGAGGAGAGAATTTCTTTCCAAAATCCCATCTAACCCTGCCCCCTGTCCATGGGAAGCCATTCCCCTCTGTCCCTCTGGGCCCTTGCCCAAAGCCCCTCTGTGTCTCTTTTATGAAGCTGTAGTGTTTGTGCTGTGGAGGAGTGTGTTTGCTCCTGGCTGTGTTAGATTGGGGTTTGGGTGTGATCTGCAGCAGTCCAGGAGCCTGGATTTGTAATTCTGTTGAGATCTGACAGTCAAAAGGTGTTTTTGAGCTCCAAATACAGCTTGGTGGTGAAGTTCACTGGGAAAATCCCTCAATGTGTCCCATCTGCCAGCTCCTGGGATGAATCTGGGACTGGTGTCCAGCTCCATCCCACGTGTGTTGTGGCAGATGTTGCTGTGAAGTCTCTGTACCTCACAACCAGAGACTCAAAACCCACCACAAACAATTTCACTCTCTTCCTCACAGTTTGTGCCTTTTCCTTTTCAAACTCTTCAGATGTTTCTTATTTTCTCCTTGAATCCTGCCCAAGGGAGGAGGATCCCTGCTGGCTCGGCCCTGTGCTGTGTTGTGGGACCTGCAGGAACCTGTCTGATGGTGCCAAGGAGGCTGTTGCTGGATCTACACTCACCCTCCAAACTTGGACAGCAAAACTTCCGTGGGAAACAACTTAAATAATTATGTAAGGCAAAGAAAACCCCTCAAGATTTGTGCAGCAACAGCAGATTTTTCTGTAAATGCTGTTTAAATTAGGAAATACTGGCTGGGTAAGCAGCATCCAGGGAGCTGAGTGGTGCCTGCAAGTGGTCTGGTGTGGCTGGTGGTGCCTCCTGCTTGTTCCAGGCCTCCCAGCAGGGCCCTGTTGGAGCACTTGGAGCACTGTTGGAGCTGTTGGAGCACTCTTGGAGCTGTTTTCCCAAGAGAATACTGAGCCAGAGGCTGCTCATGAGCTGTTCTGGTTCCTTCTGAGTTGTGCTGGCTCCTGGATAATGCTGGGGTGAAGTCCCTGGGGTGTGTGGTGTGAGGCTGGGGGTTCAGATGCCGCCTCAGTGCCCAGATTTCACTGGTTGTGGTGTTAACAGCAGGGAGTGAAAGCCCAGGGTGAAGGAGACACTGGGATGAGGAAGACAAAACCTCCTGAGTTTTTAGGAGTCTATCCTGCTCATCTTGTGCTTCTCTGAGCCTGTTCTGGGGAGGTGGCTGAGTGTGAGCCCTGCAGTCGCCTACACTGACACCAGGAAACAGTGGTAAGATGGGAATCCAGTGTTTGAGATCCTATGGACAGGCTGGGAGAGCTGGGGGTGCTCACCTGGAGAGGAGAAGGCTCCAGGGAGAGCTCAGAGCCCCTGGCAGGACCTAAAGGGGCTCCAGGTGAGCTGGAGAGGGACTGGGGACAAGGGCTGGAGGGACAGGACACAGGGAATGGCTTCCCAGTGCCAGAGGGCAGGGCTGGATGGGAGATTGGGCAGGAATTGTTCCCTGGTGCCCAGAGCAGCTGTGGCTGCCCCTGGATCCCTGGCAGTGTCCCAGGCCAGGCTGGACATTGAGGCTTGGAGCAGCCTGGGACAGTGGGAGGTGTCCCTGGCCATGACAGGGGGTGGAACTGAATGATCTTTGAGGCTTCTTCCAACCCAAACCATTCCATGATTCCATGAGCTAGATTCAGGTGTGCTGATGTCTGAGGTTGATAGCAAAGCAGTGGTTTTGAGATAATCATGGAAATCTGTAGGATGAGAGTGTGAATGTATCTCAGGATATATTGGATTTCCCTGTGGAGGTGCCTCAGAACACGAGTGACACTGGAGACCGGCCTTGCCAGCTTTGAGGGGGTCCCTCAGCTCAGTGTTTGTGTAGCTCCCTGCTGGGTTTCAGATGGATAATCCAGTTTGGAGACCTGTCCCTCACTGCCCTGAGTGTTTCTGGCCCCCTCATGATGCCAGAAGTTCCCAGCCAAGGCAGAATGTCACAAGGTCCCTCAGGTGTCCCTCCTGCCCTGCTTGGCTGAACTGGGGCAGCTGTTGAGCTGCCAGGGTTGCAGGAATGCTCTGGTCCCAGGGTTGGGCTGCTGGGAGCTCCCAGACCTCCTGTGGATGCTCAGACTGGAATTCTGCTGTGCCTGGGACATGGGGACAGTCTCAGTTCCCTGCTGGGTTCCTCTGCCTGATGCTGTCAGAGCTGTCAGACAAGAAGTTGAGTTTTAGGAGGGACAGGGCTACCTGGAATGGTGCAGAGCCTTGCCGGTGGAAAGAAAATTCTAAGAGAAATTCCATGGGCATCCCTTGTGCTTGTTAAGTGTTGGGAGCAGAGTGTGAGCTGGGCTTGTTCATTCCTTGCTGTGTGCTGTTAACTTCCAGCAGAGCCACACAGTTGCAGTTACAGATTCTGTGTAAGCAGCATCTTCCCAGCATCCAGAGCTCAATCTTTGGCTGTTGGGGTATCACCAAAACCACAGCTGTGGAGCTGGAAAGCAAAAACCATTTTATTATCTCCTTTTTCACTTCTTTGCTCTGTAGATAAACCTGTCCTGTGAGCCCTTACAGGGAGATTTGTTGTTTATATCCAGGGAGATTTGGTACAGCTCTTAAAAATTGGAAGCATCTTTCTTTTGCACAGCAGTGGCATACTGAGCAGCCTCCTTGAGCTCAAGTGTCCCTTCAGAAGTAGGAAGCAGGTCTTTAAATTATAATTTGCTGCTCTTTTATGGCACTGCAGTGTGTAGCTGCTCTGTCAGGCTGTAGAATCCAAGTCACTAAAAATCAGACTCCAGGAGTTTTAGACTGAAGCCCTTTTAAGGAACTGATGCTGGAAATTGTCTTGTCAAGCTCTCTGTGTTTAGATTCGTGGTGTTAAGCAGCTTTTTCAGTCAAAAAAAAAATCAGAGAAATGCTATAAATAATATTTTTAAAAGAAAATCTTTCAAGATTTTTGCAAAACCTGTCTTTGTGAGTGGCTGGGATACAAAAGCTGTGCTGGGCTGGTGGGTAGGATGGGTGATGGAGATACCAGAATTTTCACCAGTCTGCAATTTCTATGATTCTGTTGAAATAAAAAAGGAAAATATATATTCAGGGCAGCAACATCTGCTGGCTTGGAAAAAAATCCATGTGGGAATTGGGACCTGTGCATCCAGAGGAGGTTTGACAGCTGAAATAGGGTCTTGCTGGCATCGTGGTAAAAGATACCAATTGTTTTAGAGTAAGGAATCTCCTCTCTGATGATCTTAGCACTGGTCTTGCCACAAGGCTGATTGTGGGGATAAGCCATGGCATCTGTCCATGATTCCTGTCCTGCTCTGTCAGGAGCTGGGTGCCTGGGCTGGGCAGTGCTGCCTTGGGTTGATCATTCAGCTTCCATGGAGCGTGTCCTGGTGCTTTGCGATCTTGCTGCTGGGAAAAGGGACATATTGATATTGATATGATGATGTTTGCATCCCCTGGCTGGCTGGGTGGGTGGTTTAGTCCTCCCTGTGGTATTTTGGGGTATTTTTTCTCTCTGGTGTGTCCTGGCCAAGACTCTCTCCAAGGCTGTCATTTCCCCCCCAGCCTCCCATGCACAGCTCTAATTCTGGCTCTCCGAGGGCGAATCCCGGTGGTTTTTGCTCCCTCGCAGAGCTAAAAAATCCCAGAGGCTGAGCTGCCTCCACCTCTGTGTGCTCCCTGTCCACGTTTGACCTCCCTCAGCCAGGTGCTCTCCAGATGCAGCGCTCCCATTGCTGCGGGAAGGGCAGAACTGGGAAATCTGCCGGGATCACGTTATGCAAGAGCTGAGTGCGAGCGGTGAATAAGCAGATCCAGCTGACCACGAGGGCTCTGAAGGGCACCTCTGCTTCTTTCCCTTTGTGTGGACACAGGAGATTGCTGTTGGCTCCAGGCTGGGTCAGGTGCCTGCCTCGTGTGTGGGTGCTGATTGATAGGAATTGATTTCCCATCCAGACTGGCACAGGAAGGAAGCTGGGAGAGCAACATCCCAGTTTCCTTGGGTGGGAGAGCGAGGCTGTTTGAACATCTGCAGTTCATTTACTGCAGTCACCTTGGAGACCTTTGCTTTGTGGAGAAGAGAAAATGATTTTAGCAGCTCTCTCAAGGTGGGAAGGGATCCCTCCTGGGAACACAGTACGTGCTGCAGCATGAAGGGATGACTTGGGAATGAAAACTGGGGCTTGATTCCTTACGGGCCAACTCACCCCCTGCAAAAAGTGTAACCACACTGTGTGCTGGGTCTGAACTGCCCTGTGGTGCTGAGAGACATGAACTGTAAGTCTTTAGGAGGGACCAGGAGGATTTCATGTTCTCATGTCAAGCTTGGATATGGCTCTGGGATAAATCTGTCCCACAAAGCAGTGTCAGGGCTGAGCAGGTGAGAGATTTCCTTGAGGTGTTTGAGGGGCTGGAGGGATTGGAGTTCCTGGTGAGGCAGAGAACCTCAGAGATCAGGTTGGCAGTGGGTATCCCTGGATTGCTGCCCTTTCTTCCCTGGGAGGGACCATATCTCCATCCCGTAGTGAACTTGATCACCAACACTTTCTGAGAGCAGCTCCAGGCTGTGCCTGCAAAACTTCCCTGCTCTGATGTTCTTGGGGAATTACAGAGTCATTGAGGTTGGAAAAACCCTCTGAGATCATTGAGGTCAACCATTAATGGTCACTGGCAAGGCCACCATTAATCCATGTCCCCAAGTGCCACATCCACACGACTGTTAAATCCCTCCAGGGATGGGGACTCCAGCACTGCCCTGGGCAGCTGTGCCACCCTGACCACACTTTCCAGGGAGAAATGTTCCCCAAAATTCCACCCTGAGCCTGCCCTGGCCCAGCCTGAGGCCCTTCCCCCTCCTCCTGTCCCTGTTCCCTGGGAGCAGAGCCCGACCCCCCTGGCTGTCCCCTCCTGGCAGGGAGTTGTGCAGAGCCACAAGGGCCCCCCTGAGCCTCCTTTTCTCCAGGCTGAGCCCCTTTCCCAGCTCCCTCAGCCTCTCCTGGGGCTCCAGCCCCTTCCCAGCTCCCTTCCCTGCCCTGGACACGCTCCAGCCCCTCCAGGGCTCTCTTGCCAGGAGGGTCCCAGAGCTGCCCCAGCACTGGAGGTGCCCCAGCAGGGCCAGCACAGGGGACAGGCACTGCCCTGCTCCTGCTGCCATCCCAGGGCTGGGGACATACAAGGTCTAAGCTCACTTGGACAAAAATAATGATGGAAGGGAGAGGGTATAAAGAGCCACAAAACTCTGGAGGTGGGACCATTGGGGGAAGGGAGAAAAGCAGCTGTGGAAATGAGATGAGAAAGCCAGTGTTGTGTAGCTGGTAACTTTGCAGCCAGAAGCAGTGGACATAGTGGGATGTGAATGTGTAAGGAATGATGGGGTGTTGCTCCTCCAAGGGAACAAGCTCCATCTAAACACCTCAGCCTGTCCTTGTTTCTCTGTTTGAGGACCTTCCCCAGCTTTAGTGGATTGGGTGTGAGTGCTGCCAGCTGAGGGTGTCTCCACAGGTCTGTGCTATGCCTTGGAGGTGTTTTGGGGTCAGGTAGAGGGGCACTGACACTTCCCTCTCCGTCTGCTCCCGTGCAGGACACAGGCAGAGATGGCCCACACGTGCCGGGGCACCATCAACCTGTCCACGGCCCACATCGACACGGAGGACTCGTGCAACATCGTGCTGTCCAACGGGGGCAGGACCTACCACCTGAAGGCCAACTCGGAGGTGGAGAGGCAGCGCTGGGTCACGGCTCTGGAGCTGGCCAAGGCCAAGGCCATCCGCATGCGGAACAACCAGTCAGGTATGGAACACCCATAGGTGCCAGAGCTGCCAGCTCCTCCCGGCACCGGCTCGCTGTGCTTGTTCAGTGGTGCAGAACCCACCCAGGTACGGCTTCACGCAGAGCTGGACGTTGCTGATGGTCTCCCAGGGACACAAAGGGTTGGACACAGCCCTGCTGCACCCGTCGTGGTCTCAGCTGCCTGGGCAGCTCTGAGCAGGTCTTTAAAGGCGTGGGAATGGCTGTAAATTGTGGAGGGCCAGTAACAATGAGCTAATGATGCTGCTTCTGGAAGGCAGAGTAACTGCCTTTCTCCTGGAGGCTTTTGCTGGGAATGCTGTAAATGCCATGATCAGAGGCCTGGGCACCATATGGGTGGTGTTCCACAGCTTCGGGAGGTTTGATGGATGAATGACACAGATACGTAATTGAGCAGTTTCTGTGTGCATCTGTCCTTCTGCCCCTTTGTTGTGCTGTTTATTGGAGTGGGTTTGGGACACCTACACTTTGTAAAGCTGTCAGAGCCCTGGGCCTGGTCCCCAGCTCCTCCCCAGGGTGACATTGTTCTGCTCTGTAATGGGTCAGTCAGGCTTGGCAAACAGAATATTTTAGAAATATTTCAATGATTCTATGAGTCAGTATTTCAGTGTTTATAACTCTTCTGGGATTAACATAGTATTTTCTTCTACATGCAAGCACAACTTCAAGCTGCAGTAAACAAACTTCAGAAATGGAGAAGGCTCCAGGGAGACCTTAGAGCATCTTCCAGTGCCTAAAGGAGCTCCAAGACAGATGGAGAGGGACCTGGGACAGGAGTGCCAGGACACAGGGAATGGTTTCCCACTGCCAGAGGGCAGGGCTGGATGGGATTTTGGGCAGGAATTGTTTCCTGGCAGGGTGGACAGGCCCTGGCACAGGGTGCCCAGAGCAGCTGTGGCTGCCCCTGGATCCCTGGCAGTGCCCAAGGCCAGGCTGGACACTGGGGCTGGGAGCAGGGGAAAGTGTCTCTGCCCATGGCAGGGGGTTGGACTACTTGATATTTAAAGTCCCAACCCTAACCATTCTATGGTTTTAAGTGCTGTGAACTTTCTGTCCCTTAAAATTCCAGCTCTGGATTATGCAGATACTGACAGCCCAGCTGATCCAGGAGAAGGGGGAAGTTTCTGGGCATGCTAGTTTAGCCAGGCAGGGTGGGACACTGTGCTGGTCCCGGCTGCACTGAGGTGGCTGTGGGGGCTGTCGAGTCCCTCAGCTGGGTGGGTGTGTGGGAAAGGATCTCCTGTACAGGAAAGCATGTCCTGGAGATGTGTGTGTCTTTACCTTCCCTTTGGGACCGTGGGGCTGTGGCAGTGCTGGCTCAGGCTGGAGCGGTCACAGGGGCTGTCAGCCACGCTGCCTTCCCGAGTCAGACACAGCTATTTTGGTTTGTGTGTGCCCATAAAAATAGCAAATGCAGAGGCTGGCTGTGCTGAGGCTGTGGCAGTGCTGAGCCCTGGCTCGGGGCTCTCTGGGCTGAGGGCAGTGCTCTGATGTGGCTGCGCTGCCCCGCGGCTCTGCTGACTCAGCTCCGATCCAGGCCACGGAGCTGATGGCAGAGAAAATCCACACCAGATTCCTGCTTTTCCAGGCTTTCCTGATCTGATCAGAGGGGATAAGACACACTGTATATGGGTGCTGAATGCCTGTGCTGTGGAGATAGAGCTGAGCACATCAGTGAATTTCTTTATGCCTTAATGTTCACCTGGCTGATGGTTTGTCCCAATTAGAGATCTTTTAATGATAGTGAAGAGTGACTGTGTGTTTGGCTTGATTCAAAATAGAGTTCCTGATGTTGCACCCCATGAGCTCTGAGGTGGATGTTGACAAGTAAAGGGGGGAGGTTCTGGATTTGCTGTAGATGTCCCCAGTCCTTCAAGTCTGCTCATGTGCAGAATTGTCTGAGTTGCCTCCTCTTATCCTGAGGGATCCCCAGAACCTGTGTGTTCCCAAGGTCTACTCTTCAGAGCCCAGGTGGGCTCCAGTGAGTGCAAAGGGTGGTGTGCAGCTGAAGGGATTTGTGCCCTCAAGGAGGAGCATCCATGGCTCTGGGAGGCCAGAAGTGGGGGAGAGAGTGGCAGAGGGGACAGGTAAGGTGGGCAGAGGAGCAGGTTTGTGTCTGATGCTCTGTGTCCTTCTGGGAAAGGACACAACCACAGTGGCCATTTATGCTCATGGGCACTGCCTGCTGCCACGCCTGCTTCAGAGGCCAGGGCCTGCCCACCCTCCCAGGGAACAATTCCTGCCCAATCTCCCATCCAGCCCTGCCCTCTGGCAGTGGGAAGCCATTCCCTGTGTCCTGTCCCTCCAGCCCTTGTCCCCAGTCCCTCTCCAGCTCTCCTGGAGCCCCTTTAGGCCCTGCCAGGGGCTCTGAGCTCTCCCTGGAGC